>JAAOAJ010000387.1:0-14389 GCA_013781345.1 Fusarium coicis
GCTGCAGTGTCAGCGATAACATCAGCTTGGCAGCGGAGGCTGTGCTTGGTGAGAGGAAAGGTGACGCCCATGTGAGCTAACGACAATAGTGATAGTTTAACTGAGAGCTTTGTTTCGAGAGGAGGGGGCCAGCGGTTACCGGCAATTAGTATTATACCCTTTTTGCAATCAGAAGCTAAATTTCCAGCCTTCTCATTGAGTCAATTGAGCAATCATGGCGCATGCATGGCTGAATAACATATCTTTAGTTTAGGTTAGTGAGGGGAAGTTTTAGCGCACCAACAAAGACGACAAGGAAATCAGACAAAGAAACCATCTCAATGGACTCGAGCGTCTCGAAGAAACAAAGATCCATTCATGATCGTCCCGCTGGGGCCACAGGTTTCGGACCTTTGAATGCCGAGAACAAGACACAGAGATGGATCGCATCTATCCGTACATACGAGCACTCATACAGAAACACAGGGCTGTAATCTGAACAAGGATGTGAAGCGAAGGAGCCACGATCAGCAAACAGGTTCGTTCGTCATATGGCGCTCCAGCCTTGCCATTGGATGACTTGGTGTTGGAAGTGAGCAGTCTGACTTTAGGTGTAAGAGGATTTCTGACCTTGGCGCCGGAGACCCCGCGAGAATAACACTTGCTAAGGTGCTGTCGCCATCGATAGCGCTGAATACAACCTCGAGATAACCTGTTCTAGTAGCTGTGTTGGTTCCCATCTCGGAAGAGAGCAATGCAAGTTGCTTGGGGACTATTGTTGGAGAATGTTGCCCGTCAGCTGATGTCCACACAAAATTGTACTCAGCACTCAGAGCCCGGGAACGAAACGCCTCCCGAAGGAATTCAAGGGTCTGGTCCCTTGGCCAGCCTTTCGAAATCGATAGGGGTATTGAGTCTTCAGAAGGTTTCACATGATAGCTGTCGCCCAACTGTCTGCATTCCTCGCGCTGTCATGTACACGTGAGTGACCAACATTGAGTAAAGTCAAATACCTGCGATGGAAAGTCTGGAAGCCGCTTTCATCCCGCAGAAGCTGGGCATATTTCGGAAAAGGTACTACGATCATCTTTGAATGGTATCGAGTCCGATAGGTCTGTGCTCCGTGTCTGCGGCAAAATTGCGGACAGACTTGGTTTGATCTGCAAACCGAAATTTAATCTTGGATGTTTTGCAACATCACAATGCTCATGCAGTACCGATCCCATTCGCAAGCTACGAGGCATTGGGTGTCTGACTTGATCAGCAACAGGAAGCTCGGGTACCTGATTCCTACTGCAAGTCAGTCGTATGTACAGTAAAGTATGTAGAATGCATGTACTCCGTATGTAAGTTGGCGACGCGAAAGGCTGAGCTGCAATTGCAAGCATGAACTGCCCTTTTTGGGCCCTTCTCTATTCACCCCCACCTCGCTTGTTCATACATACATGGAGTCGCCTCTGGAGCGTGTCTCCAACTTCTCTATCTGGACACTAGCATCGGGCTAGACAAGGGTTGGATCTTGCTTCTGACCCAACAACGCCGCGTTAATTGATCGTAACCTTGCACAACTCACAATGCCTTGCATTCACTCAGGAACCATCATGTCATGTAATTCTCTCTCAAACCAGTCCAGTCGAGCCAATTGTCGCGATTCATCTCATACTGAGAATGCGGATATGTCTCTCGGAGGATTCCCCACTATAATTGCACTGGGCCCCGGTGGCTTGAATACGCCCTTTCGACAAATAGAGAACAACATCAGGCTGAATAAGGAATCGCTTTGAGTCTGCTGAATCGCCAATTCACCACTGTCATTCGTCGTGCTCGCTGTGGAACCGCTGTGTTTCTGAACAAGGGCCCTAGTCGGAGTGTGACTGTCTCACAAAGAAGAAAAGGACCCTGAATTTTCACCGACACAGACAGCTCCATCCTCTTTCAATTTCGACGGAGCTGCTTTGATTGACTCTTGCCTTGAACCTGAGCTTAGCCACTGGCCTATGCAAGCGGAATGTTCTCTACAAGGACATGCTCCTCAGCAAAGACGTTCGAGGCCTCGAGAGGCGTCATTCTCAAGAGCGTTCGACGGGCGCCGCCGGCTTCATACATAGTTGAGGAATCCAGTACAGGGAACAACCCCCAGTTGACGACAGGGGGCCCAGGCAACCGAGAGACGCCGAGGCTGCTAAGTTCTTGGGGCACGATGATGAACGCATTGAGCATAGGGATAATAAGTGAACACACAGTAGCATCCCATTTAGCATAAGCATAGACCAGGCATTGAAACAACAGCGCACACGAGGCAAGCGGACAGGGCTGTAAAGGTGACAAGGACGGATATCTAGATGTCCAGTGCAGAGTCGAGGTCGACCAGGGGTCGAAGAACGGCTCTGTTACAGTCGAGGCAGTTTTTCAAAACAACAAGAACCGGTTTTGGCGGTTGGACGTAACTTGGACCAAGAACCCAGTGAGCGGTTAACGTCATGCTTCAGGGCACTCAAGGCACGCACGTCTACAGCTGGAGCTCCAATGTTAGATCCCCGGAATAAAGACCAGCAGCACGGTTGTCAATTGTGCGAGTATCGACATGGGAAATGCCTGCCCCAGGTGCCAAAAGCTGTGTGCTATTCCTAGCACAGAATAAAGACCCGGCACCAAAGAAAGGGAGGCGACGTTTTGACATTTGAATTGGAGCAGCAGAATGGAGACGTTGGGGCCTTTTACTTTTTCCATCTGAGACACAGACTTAATAGTGTGATTACAAAGATGGTGGATTGAACGTTTGGTTACGAAGTATGGAAATTATTACGGACTTGACAGCGGTGCTGTCCAAGGGAGGGAGATTCACCTAGGCAGGGAGAGACAGTTGACGGTGAGAATGAAGCTGTATCCATAGCTGTAGGACAGTCGACTCACAAATCGCTCTATTCTTCTGACTCGTTTCTACGTTCCGACCTGACACATCCTACACATCCGTATTAAACCTCTACCGCCAGTGTCACTCTTGTTGTCGCTGTCTCAACCGAGTCGCGGAGGCACGTCGTAGTTCCGAGCTCCTGGTGGCCAACGAGCATCGAAATTCTCAGACAAGAGGCGTTCACGGTTCCTTTGTCAGAGTTATATCGGTCTCCTCACGCCACTGGAGCCGCTGTTTCTGGCGGAGCGACAATCCGTCAGGGAACCAACAAAGAGCTGACGTGAACCTGACTTATTATTGTCTAAACTCGAGGTTGTTCATCCAATCCCGAAGCAAAGGTGGTTTTTGGCACAAGGCCAGGACATTAGAAGCTGCAACAAGCCACAGCAATATAGACAGACTCGATTGATCACAGCCAAGTGCTCAGTCTTTCATCATGAGGCTTGAAAAGGGTCCGGATTGAGAAGTGCTCTTTCTGGATCTTGATTGGTGTGAAGACCAGCTTTGGCTTAAAGAGCAAGAGAACGGACATCTAACGTTAGAAAAACATTGCGTTTGACTGTATATCCATCCTTATTCACTTAATTTAGCAATAGGCATTTTGTTACGGAAACAGACAAGTATAACTATTATGTACCTCCACTTTAGTATCTTTGAACCCTTTTAGGTAGTGGCTTAATATTGTGGATTGTTTTCGAGGGTGATCTCTTTGAGACTGTCCATCAAATCGATATGTTGCTTCAACGAAGTCTCAGCTGCAGGGCGAGTTTCTTTGTTCAACGTTTATGCAGGCAACGGTATCCATGCTTTTGGAATATTTGATTCTCCTTTTCTTTTCGCCATTCTCGTGATAACTCATCTCCTGTTTGTCTTCTCATACAGGTTACTGGGTCGACGCATGGTCATGGATCCAGCTGTTGAATTAACATATCCAGCATCGCGGGTCGGGAGGACGCATGGGTCACAGTGTACTTTATTACACATGTCGATGCCCTCACCGCTTCTTAACCTAGGGCGATGATGTAACCCGGTTGGTCGGTGCATGGCTGATGGCATAGAGAAACGCATTGAGCAATTGTGTAAGATATCCATCGATTGGATGTGTTGCGTGCGTCAAGGCTGACCAGGGGAATGGATGGGTGTCGAAAATAAACGGTCGATCATTCACGCAATGGGATCAAGTTTGTCGATATATCTGTGCTAAATCGAGATGAACAAAGACGATGAGATGGCCTACCAACAACCAAGAGTTGAATCTCTTGCGATATGAGCTTGAGACAGTACTAGTAACTAGGTAGATGGCGTTTAGGTGTCGCTGCCTTGGAAGTTTGTCAAGTATTCATCGACAACTGTTTAATTTATCATGACTCTATGGGTGGTATTCTTTATGCGAACTGGAACTGGCCTGGTTTGTGTCTGTGCAATGGACGGGATCCATAATGATAAATGGAAGCTCTAGAAGCCGGGAATGCACATGACAGAGTCCAAAGACATGAAATGTCAATCAGGATGCCTTGCCTTACCCAAGACGCTATCAAAAGGTTATTCCAGGAGAGTAAACAAGATTATCTCGTCTGCCAATCTATTGTAGCAAAGTCTGGCAGAACCAAGTTTGATGCAAAACATCCAAATTCAACTGCATATCATCCAATTCAAGGCACAGCTTCACAAACATAGCATAGCTCTGCCCTGTCCTGCCCTCCACTTCCACTGCCTTGGCCAAGGACAAGCTCCCGCACGGTAGCTTAACTGAGGTGCTGCTCGACCTTACCATACTACGTAAAGTGGCTATAATGCCCTGGCCTTGTTCTTTTAAGCGCCTGACGAATCCAGGACAAGGATAGCCCCAAAGGTCCAAAGTGACATCCCCACCTCCGCTGAGCAACCGCGCGCTGTCCTCCGGGGCGACGTCCATTCAGCATCGATAGATACCTGGTAAGTGGGCAGCAGACCGGCTGGGGAGGGACTGGCGAGAGATGTGATTTGCTTCAGCAGTGCAGGCCTCTGCTGCAGGACGTAAAACGACTTACGGGAGGAGCTCTGTTGTGCTGCCCGGGTACCTTGTGCCTTGCCTTGAGGCCCTGAAGGTGTGTGCAAGTGAGATGTCTGATGTGAAAGTGAGGTGCCCACCCAAGGCACGGCATCTATCCAATGTGGGATCTTGGTAGACTTGGCTCGACACGCCCCTTTCACACCCTCACACCTCTCTCCCTTGACTGCACTGGGCGTGCAGCCTTCGCCCACTAAACTCCACTGTAAGTCGGTGCTCCCCAGCGACCCCAAGGCCCCAGCACGCTTCCAAATCACCCCTAACAACCTTGGTGGGAATCGCCTGGGGAAAAAACTCCAACCAGACAAGCCTTTGCCTGGACTGGGCTTGGTTGAACCCATTCAAAAGGCTTCAGCTCCCGCACTCACATCTTCACTTTGCTCCCCTTTCCCACCCATCCCGTCCGACAGTCTCTCCAAAAAGGCAAACACGGTTACGGCTAGCAATCTTTATTATATCCAACTTAGACAGCCGCTCGCTCTTCCAATCGATTGGACACCCGTATCAGTCCTTGTTCGATCCAGCCAACAAACAGCACTAACTAGCCTGAACTCGAAGCCCACCCTCGGATATCGAACAGGTTCTGACCAGTGATCGATATAAAAGAGAGGATAAGGGGAAAGCATTGAAAGAGAGGAAAACCTGGCGCAAATTCAATTCTCGTTCTTGGAAAAAAAGGCTTTCTGTCTCGTCTCGGTGTGCTAGTTTTAGCATTACGGTACTCAGTAACCTTATCTTTTCCTTGGTACGAGCATCCAATTGCCTGTACTGTACTGTGCGTATTTGAGACCTGTGCGATTTGGTCCTCTGCCATCCGCCCAGCAACGCCCACCCCTGGTCAATTTGGCACTTTGTCTGGATCAGCTTAACCATCTCGATCCCTCTCGAGATAGGCTAAGACCTCGACGTCTTTTCGACTCAACTTGACTCTTTGCCTCATAATCGTAACGGCGACGACTCTCCCTGTCGTCGGACGTATTCACGATTACGTCTCTATCGAGTCTTGTTCGCCCCTCCTTCAAATGTCATTCGAACGAGTATAACGACCGCCGTCACACGCTATCGTCGAAACCCCGCCACGAGCTAATCTCCCATCATCCATCTAATACTTGGTTCGCCCACGAGCCGATTTTAATACAATTCAACCTGTGCGAACCTTGGCTTCAGGCCATTTGCCCAGACGCTCGTTCGATACCATTACAGAGGTGTTACTGCAGCATTGACTTACTGCAGAACTACCTCTTCAATACTCCATCGCCGTGTCTTGGATATCGAGTAGCTCTCAGTAGCTGACGTGCTTCGACAGAACTCGATTAAACCCGGGTTCCCTCGAATCGTCCTGCTGCTTCATTACCATCATTCACAATGGAAGCCTCTTCACCTTTGGCGGCATTACACCGCCCGTCAATGCTCCCTAGTTGGGGTAGTCGAGAAGTCTTTCGCGGGCACCCCCATTACTCTACATCTTCTGTCACATCTGCAAGCATGAGCCTGCGCGAGCAGATGCATAAGCATTCTGGAGACTATTTCAACGTCAAGGACGTACGAGGCTCCTCGCCCGCTGCGAGTTTGGCTGCTGATCTTTCCCAGAACTTCCGACTTGACAGCGATTCGAGGTTGGTTACGGCGCCTGGTAATCGTTTTACAGTGTCTTGGCTAACATACTTCAAGTCCTCAGTTCCCCACTCCCAGAAGAGCACTCTTCACGGCTGGCATGATGGGCAGCTTGGAAGGTCGAGGTGAGCAGGACCAACAAGGTCTAGAACGAAGAACCTCGTGGCTAATTGGCATGCTCCTATAGATTCAGTCACAACTCCCCCATTACCATCCTCGTCGCCTGCCCCACTGGCCGAGCTCAAGGAGTTAATGGAGGTATCACCTCTGCCTCACAAGGCACCTTTCTTCACCCAGTTCGAGATAACTTCTCCAACTCCGGGTTCTACACCAGCCGCTGACGATGAAATGATTCTTGATTCCCCGGCTCCTATCTCTCGGCAGTCTTCCTTGGAACCTCCCAAGCCCATCATGGCTGAGTCAGTCTCATATTCCCACATTCCTCCTGGGACCTCAACTGACGTCTTTCAGAAACCGTAGAATAGCTGTCCCACGAAGACCATCCCTAACCCGGATGAAAGGTTTCAGTACCACGGCCGTCCCAAGTCGCCAGGCTGACACGGAGCTGCCTCCGTTCCGCTTCGGTGCTGGCTCTCGCCTGAACCATACCAGCTCCAATCTGTCTCTCAGCGAATGTTTCGAGTCGACATCGCCACCTCAGGAGCGCAGGCCCGCGTCTGCCAACAGTCCATGCCCTGGTCTTTCTGTCGGCCGCGCTAGACCCCAATTCCTCAACTTCAATGCATGCTCTCGCAGCAATGGCTCTCCTTCCATGAACTCCCATTCCCGGCGACAGTCCAATCCCTTTCTCAGAAATCGGAAGCAGTTCCGTCGGTCATTAAGCATGTTCGAGCATCCCGCTGACATCATGAAGAGCAATTCAGAGGGAGAGGAGACTACTTCTTCCGCGCTTCAATCGGTTATGGATGTGGAGGAGGCTCAAGAGCCCGTTCTCCCCCATTTCCTTTTGGAAGACCCCACCGATACCATTCCTCGCATCACTCGAGAGACACTCGTCGACGTCTTGGATGGCAAGTACAGCTCCCACTTCGACCAGAAGATCGTGATTGACTGCCGATTTGAGTATGAATATGAGGGCGGCCACATTGACGGTGCTGTCAACTACAATGATAAGGACCTGCTCACAAATCAGCTCTTCCAGACTCCTATGGATGGACGGACGCTTCTCATCTTCCACTGCGAGTATTCAGCCCACCGTGCCCCCCTGATGGCTCGTCATGTTCGATCTGAGGACCGCACCGTGAATGCTGAATTCTACCCAAAACTTACATACCCCGAAGTCTACATTCTAGACGGCGGGTATTCGGGCTTCTTCACCGAACACCGGGGCCGTTGCTATCCTCAAGAATACGTTGAGATGTCCGATGAGGCTCACCAGCGCACTTGCGAACGCGAGATGGGCCGATTGAAATCTCGTAAAGGTCTCAGCCGTGCCGCGACTTTTGCTTTTGGTCAACGTGAGCCTTGTGTGGACGAGTCGCCAACTGCTCCCAGCAGACCTCAGTCACGAACTCTCCATGCACCAATCTCCCTCCTTGGTGCCTCCCCCATGATTGGCGATCGATCACATGCTCGCCGTATGGCCTCTTATTAGACGTTTTATGATCTTTACGACTTGGTCTGTTTTGCACGTGGTAGAGTTCGACTCTATCGGTGCTGGTTTCACCTTGTCTGCTCCTTCAGGTCTATGGTCATTCCTATCCATCGTTTCTTCCCAACAATGTTGTCTAGGGGATTCTTCATGCTACCCCATCCGCTTTGATGAATCCAGCGGCCGATTCGACCGCGGCACTGTAATTTGATGTGCACCAACAGCTTGTCCTTCCAACTAATCTTCACGACGATAAATCATTCTCATGCTCATAGCACCACCACGACCGCAACGACTTCTTCGCTTTTAGATCACTGACACGAGTTCTCACTCATCGACTGTTAATTTCCTTTTTCTACGTTTTACGCATCAGCAGACAGACCCATTCATGGTTTTCAACTTTTCACGCTTTACATGGTCCAACGATGGAACCTCATTCACCAAGGAGCCAGCATTACTCCTACTCTGCATTAGGGCGCGCATTATTCTTTTCTTTTCTCTCAACTGCATCTGCTTTGGCGATTTCCGGACTTGCATTTTTGGCTTCTAAAACATGTCTCGGGAGCAAGCTTTCCTGACGACTGTGGCGCTGTTCGCAATAGACATTTCGATACCAGATGTCTCAGCCTCTCAGTGGCTTCACCCTCGGGGACACAGAATTACCCCTTTTTCCCGAAGCCATACCTTGGTCAGGCACAGCATGACTCGCATCTGTTACTCGGTACCCTATTCGACAGCCTTTTTGATACCAGTATCCTAGAATCATGGATACCTACCTATAACACCCCACCTGCGCATATTGTCGCACCTATACCCCCTGACCTTACAAAACGGGAATGGTTCACCTCTTTTCTTTGTTCTTCACTACATATTCAAACAAACCCCTCCCACAAGAGAAATGCTGGGAAGATGGGAACTACATATCGCCCTCGGGCCTGGAATGTATTTATACCTTGTACGTAATAGGCACAGGCGGCAATGTCGCAGTACCATGGAAGACTGGTACTGCGATTCTTTCTGTAAATCTAGCTGGCGGAGCAGCGTGGAAGACGCACATGGCTGGCGAAAAGTGGCTTTACTTGTTCATCACTTGACATGAGGAGTACCCTAGCTAGATACCTGAAAATGAGGGATAAAACAGTTAAAAGTTAACATGCTGCTTCCTGACGTGATCAAGTCTTGTTGCGATGTCGCGGGAGGAGGATTGATTATTGTGAAATACTGGTTCATCTCGCTGTAAGGGACCTTGTTCTTAAGACTATTATCCCTCTTAATCAAGGTCTGAAGTCTAGCCTCGTAAGACTCTTCTTGTTTATTTTTATTTGCGCGGTCTTGTCATGTGGTTTGTTATGTTCCCGACTAACTATTGTGCAACTCGAAGCGGTCAACATCGCAATGGATTGGATGGGGACCAAGTCGACCAACTGCATGGCCAAGGCCAAGCAATCAAGTCCTTGCCCTAAGCTTGAGACTGTGTAGTGTCATATTGAAAGGTGCTAGAGCCCAAAAGTTTGTTTAGTTGCTGTGTAGGGCGGCTTTGATGATGTGAGGTTGTGGATTGATTGTCTGTCAGTGCATTCCAAAACTAACGATGAAAGTTTCAGTTCTTCTATGACAAGAGACTCGTTGGGTCGCAATGGGACTGTAACCTCACTGTCAGACTTCTGTTCTCTTCGTTTTTAACTGATACTTAGAGGTTGATTCATGGCCATATCCAAAGGTTCCAGTACGTATACAAGTGACGCTTGATCAACACGATGATGAGGATTATTTTGTACAACGTAAATAAGCCAACTACATACATAGACTACTGTGTCGATATGATAGATATGGCATAACTGAATTCCTCATGTGCGTTCTCCTTCCACCAGCCCCGACGGAAAGGCCTCAGTTAATATCATATCAATTATGAACGATAAAGTCGAGATTGAACGGGTCAGATGCTCAAAGAGTGTGCCTCGTACCCGTGACCAGTACGTGGGAGCGGCACCCATGACATTTCCTGGCCGCTAAACCGGAATTGAGCTCCCCAACCTCAGCTCTTCCATCTTCACGTAAGAACGAGACTGAATTGCATCTTCGTGAAGCTCGGGACTATGACCGCCCGCCAAATTATCTACGTCTCTATATACACAACACTCTGAGAATCTCAAGCAATTACCCGCGTGATAGTTGCTCGCACTCTCTCAGGAGCCAATACGCTTACCATGTTCCAGGTTAGTAGCCGAAGTTGAGGTTAATATATTTATTAGTCGTGGATGCTGAGAATGTATTTTGAGCATAGCCTCACCCTGGTGATCAATTCCACCTCCGCCTCCACAGAGCACGCTCGGTTGTATTGACGACACAAGAGTAAGTTCAGTACCACTGAGCCAGGATTCGCCGCGGAGACACCGACATAGATTCTATGTCATATGAGGACTTAGAGATGTTATTGTCCGCGCCTGGAACAAACGAGATCAAATCGATGCACCTTACTGACATTGACATGTACAGGCTCGTTGAGGTCAGAGCAGCTCAGCGTACCTTTGAAGGTGCCTATGTCCGCACAGCTCTGGGACAGTTCTCATTCGCCCTTATCATCCTCAAAGTGTTCACCGAAGAGTTCTATGCCATCGGCGCCCTTTTTGCCGTGTATGGGGTCGCAGTAATGCTAGTAGCCATATACCGCCGATACGAAGGCCAGAACCAGTTCTTTACTTCTGAATCCCCGGATGGGTCACTGAAGCGGAAATTCAGGACGAGCGGGAATAGTGTATTGCTGTTGACAATGCTGAGCCTGAGTGCGTATATAACTTTGATGGTTTTGACGTGGCGTCTAGTTTCATAGTCATTCTGCACTGTCTAGGTTATCAGGAAACACCACTTCTCATACTACACAGCACCTGGATATCTCCAAGATATCATCGAATCCCTTTAGAAAAGTAACACCTTGCACATTTGAAGCATGTGATATTCTCCCCTTCTGTGTACTGCTAGCGGCTTATTTCTCTCCATTGTACTTAGGTCCTCGCGTTTCAGAGGGAAGGTAAAGAGATATTAGCTCTGAAGGAGCCTGAGAATATATTACAACGGACCTCACCCCAACTGTTGCCGCAGATATATTGGCTTGAAACATTCAAAATCCTTTTGTTACTGAGCATACCACTTATCAATACAAATTTAGTAGATCTAGAATGCAGACATCAAGTTTATGTAAATATCGTCAATATCCCACTAAGATAGAACAAGACGGCGTATTTAAATCAACACTTTATCGTATACATACTCTTAGTCAGAATGAACAATTACCCTCATCCCATAAATACTCTCAATACCTATGCTGATAATCATATGATTCTTCTATAGGGAATGGTTAATCACCTATGACCGTGCGTTTAGCCAGTGTGACACGAGGATTCGCTTGGTTTATCCCAGGTTTTGCTCTCCTAGTTTTCTAGACTGATGATATTAATTTCTTCAAATCATACGGATAAGTACTTCTCTATTGAGCGGGTTGTATTATTTGCGCTTGGTCTCGTTTCGTTATCTTCAAGGCTACATAAACGAAGATGGGAAAGCTACTTAGAATGGATAAGGAGACAGCCGTCGCCTATAAGCCACGAACAACATTTCAAGCTCTATCCTATACTCATACATGCAGTCATTTCTCTATTGCTCTTGGACATAGACAGATGTCTAGCTATACATAGTTGTCGGAACATAGCCAAGACTTTTGATTCGATGTTAAGAACGACGGACTGATGGGTTGATGCCGCCATCAGAATCCATTAACTAAAACTACGAGAGTTTGAAAAACATATATGTTTTCGTCATAAGAAGAAGCATTCGGAGCGAGGCTGGTTCAGCCTACAAGGATGCTTTGGGGAATAGTACAAGTATAGATTACTGGATCATAAAGTAAAGTGAGACCCAAAAGGTTGCAGGCCGTTCATCAGCCCAGTGACACAGCAGATTAAGGCCGAAATAGGATTTATATATCATTATAGGTCTTACTCAGATCACTGGACGGACTGAGCAAGTCATCAACGCCGCCTCCGTAAGCCATTCTCGCCCTATTACAAGCCCAAGATATATTATGTGCTGTAGACCATTATCGTTGGGTTTGATTATGACCTGTTGACCAGAGGTTCCCTGAAGTTACTGATCTTGTAACCCCCTTTCGTGAGACCAATCATCCCCGTACGTCTCTGGATTCTTCACATATGTGTATTCAGGATATGCCTGCGTTTGGTTCCATGCTGGATAGTTGGTCGCAGGCACCGCGTTTGGTGGGAACGGAACCGCTGTGTTCATACTGGAGCTATCAAATCCAGGGACCATAGCGTTCATAGAAGTCGTATAGGCATCGGACAGGGCGGATGGCCTTCGCTCGAATTGTCGACCTGGAGCCATTAAAGAGTACTGAGAAGGTTGGTTGCTGGACAGAGGCTCTCCTCCGTATGACATGGACCGTGTCGGTGGTGCAAACTGACCCCAAGCCATGTCCATGTCACCCCGGGGTACTGGCTCCGAGCTCACAGGGGGCCATCCAGATGGGGAGTGGTTCACCGAGGTAAATGGAGAGAACTGCGCACTCATCGGAGATCCCGTGGCATATGTATGCCATGGAGTACTCAGATTCGAGGACGAAGTTGGGCTTTGCTCGGGTGCTGTAATTATCCAGCCGGCAGGATGTTGGTTTCCCGCTTCCGGAGGTGTCAAACTTGTAGGTGAAGCCCCTGAAGCTGCAACTATGGATTAGCTTAGCATTATAAAGCATTGATGATCATCGATGAACCTTTTGTTTGAGGTGGAAACCCTTTGACTCCTTCAGCTTCTGTAATTTTGGGAACTGCAATTGGCCCAGGTCTCTTTGACGATGGCACAAACAGTGGCTTCGTCTTCTTGGGCTGCTCAACTGGATTGCTGATCGGGGTTGCGGGAGACGAGGTTGCCGAGCTTCCTTTTGGGCCTGTAGAAGATTTCGATGTTGGCTTGCTTCGTGAATCGTCAATCGATGCCTGATCTACAGGGAAGAAACTGCAATCTTTCTTCAAACGAATGCAGTTGATACAACGTCCTTGTGTATCATTAGGTGACGTGATGCACCTGATCTTTCGGCGCCGGCAGTGACCTTGTGAAAACAAGTTAAGACGAGAACACTCATGTATTGGCAGACCTAGACCTACCACAAGCCACCGAAGTACGATGGTAACCCAGCTTGTTTCTTTTCTTCTCGCCCAAGTTCCCGTTTTGCTGTTGCTCTTCTGCCTCGGAAGCCAGTAAGGAGGCATTGTTCGGTGCTGAGTAGGAACCCTTCATATCCAGACCATGATCTTGGCCTAGTGATGGGGCATGAGGGTCGACCATCGTCATGGAAGAGAGTTGTTGAGAAGGAAGCGTATAGGAAGGCATGAAGCCTTGGGGTGGCATACCCATCTCATTGTCGACAGGGGAGAGTGGTGGATAGTGGTAAGACATAACGCCAATCATGGGAAGCTCGGACGATGTACTCTCCCACGAATTTCCAACTCCGAACGAATAGAGTTTCGAGCAGTCCTGCGACGTGATCGCGATGGCCATGGACAGTGTGCAGTGATTGTGGTTGTCTTTGTGGTTGTCGGCAATGAGTTTAGCTGGGCACTCTTCCAACATTCATCGAAAGGATAGGATGAATTCGACTGCTTGGAAAGAATGAACAATCGGATCGAATTGAGTTGAGTTGAGAGCTTGTGCAAGCTGTGCCTATAGCTAGAAGCTTTGCGGAGGTGGTAGTATATGTCGGGGGACGACACGCTTGGATAGAAGAAGTACCGATATCTCACAGCATCGGTACACAAAACGAAGACGTATAGTAGAGAACGTCCCTGAAGACGTTACTGAAGAGCCTGAGTCGCAATTGTGACACGGCTTTTCAAGGGGAACGATGTTTACATTGACCAGCAGAGGGCTTTGAGACTCTGGCACGAAGAGAGAGCAACGAAGAAGAAGCTCCCAGCGTGGCAGCAGGTAGAGAAAGGTACGCCGTGAGGGAAGATCAAGCTCAAGGATGGCAACAATACGGATAATAGGATCAGGTTTCTGACCAGATCAAAATGTGGTCCCTGGTATGTATTTGACCTCTGGTCCCGAAGACGATCGACTTCTAGGGTCAACGCAGACCAGGCCAGGGTCTATGCTCTTAAAGATAATGTAAGGTATCAAGGTATCTAGCGGCAACTAAACCATGGACCAGGAA
>JAAOAJ010000388.1:0-70790 GCA_013781345.1 Fusarium coicis
CGACAGGGACTCTGTGTGTTAAAGTGCCTAATAAGTCATTTCATCTTCTTGTACAATCAGGCTGAATAGCTAATCCGGGGTAATAAAGCATGAGGTTAAATGGACATAAGCGTGTCAATAAGGGCTCATCAAGCTAGAAAAGTACGTTGCTGAAGCTCCTGAGGAGCTCTCCCCCGCCGGAGCCCCCCGCCGGACTGCTGCAAAAGACACGCTTTGGTCGCCTCGACGGTGGGACTCTTGCATCTTTGCGCCAAAGACTCGGCAGATCTTCCCCACAAACAGGTTACAAGAACGAACAGCTTCCGCATTACCAGGATTTGAACTGCCGGTTATCCGCTGCTGCACGTTTTTGCCTGGGGAAACATTGCAGGGTTCTCCAGGAAACGTGCGTAGATCATAGGGATGGAATGTATTATATAAACCAGGGCATTTGTCGTACTCATTGCCGTGAAATTGTCTCAATTCAAGCCTTCTCTTTAAGCACTTCTCAACAATGTGGTTTACGAAGGCCTGTTCCGTCCTCGCCGCTCTCTGCACTGTAGCTGCTGACAGCACCGGTCCCACCATCGACTTCTCCTCCAACACTGGAGAGCCTCAGCATCTCGCTGCTGGTATCCTGTACGGTATACCCGACGATGTGAACCAGATCCCAGATGATCTTCTCTCTGGCTTTGGCTTCAACTACTATCGCGGTGCAGGTGCCCAAGTCTCTCATGGATGGAGCTATGACGAGGCTGGCTTCCAGGAGCGTTTTGAAAGCGCGCATAACAACTACATCGTCACGCGTCGTCACAACGGCGGCTTTGTCTTGTTGCTGAATGACCTCTGGGGCTTTGATTGTTCTTCTAACAACGATACCTCACCTGGTCCAGGCGATAATGGCGATTGGTCGTCCTATGACAAATTCGTTCAGGCGATTATTGCCAATGTCAAGAAGTACAACATGCAGGAAGGTTTGGTCATTGATATCTGGAACGAGCCGGAGGGGGGCTGTTTCTGGGGCCGAAGCATTGACCAGTGGCTTCAGATGTGGGGTCGCGGCTGGCATCAATTCAAGTAAGTGCTAGATACCTCTGAGGACGGATGGGACAAGAACTGACTGTCTATCCAGTGATGCCTTCGGGGACAGCGTGTTGACATCCGGACCAACTCTTGCAGGCGAGCCGGGAACAAACGATGACTGGTGGACCCAATGGGCCCAATTCGTCAAGAACAACGACTCCATCCCCGACCAATACGCATGGCACGAGGAAGGAGGCTCAGGCTCCAACTTCGAGAACAGCTACGGCGTCCTGCAACAGATCCTCAGTCAATACGGTCTTCCGCAACGCCAAATCAACATCAACGAGTACGCCACATTCAATGAACAAGTCCCCGCCGGATCCGCATTCTGGATCTCACAGTTCGAGCGCCGTAATGCTATCGGTCTTCGCGGCAATTGGCTAGGAGGCACTCAACTTCACGATCTGGCCGCTAGTCTTCTGTCCAAGCCTGATCCCTCGGACTACGCTTCCACGGGATACTTTGCCAATGGAGACTGGTGGGTGTATAACTATTACTCGCACAACATGACAGGACAGCGCGTTTCGACTTCGGTGTCTTCTGATGGACGGCTTGATGCTTATGCAACGGTGGATACTACGGCGCGCACGGCTAGAGTGTTGCTTGGCTGCCATCCATCTACGACTGGTACTTATGACGTGACATTCTCTGGTCTGACAAAGTTGGGTCTGCCGTCTTCTGGAACACTTCAGGTCAGGACTTGGAAGTTTGCTGTGGGCAGTGACGTGCATTACAGCCAGGTGGGTTCTCCTCAGGATCTGGGTAACTATGGTCACACTATTAGCAACGGTCAAGTTACCTTGCCGTTCTATCAGACTGATGATGTGACTACATACGCATGGGAGTTCAAGTTCTAGACCCTTGTGTGCATTCTCAGTCGGCCGTTGGATTATGTAGGTTGGGTGCGGGAGGATGATTAGTTTGTTATAAATGTTCACGGGAGAAAGGAAAATGATTCAGTCATTGGCAAGAGTATTAGTTAGTAGTGATTCGGATGAGATCTCCATAGCTGCATAGGACCAGTTAATTGTAACATGACGGTTAATATGTAGGCAAGAAGGGCAAACCCGAGAGTCGAATCTATCGCACTCAAGTCTATGATGGAGCTCCCCTTCGAACTATATTTACCCGTTTGCACTTCTTGCTACTAAGATTATATCCCTTCATGTGTCGCTATGATTCCTGCTTTCTCTCCTCTCTTCTTCTCTTGACCCAGACTCCGAGGTCACTCCATATAGCTTTCTTTTCTTCCATGGATAGGTTTGCTGCTAGTCCGCTAGTGCTTGTCGCTACAAATACCTTTGCCCCATCCCACACTCCACCACGGTTATCCCGTTCTTGAATGCCATCCTTACTTCTGCCTATATTCTCTGACTCATCTTGCCATCCATGTTTAAATTCGTCCTTGGTGGGATCACGCCCATACCTCCACCTCCAGACCGCCTCCCATATTCCCTTGCCAACAAAGCAAACAGCTTCAGGCTTGTATGTCCTTACCTTGTCCTCGAGTACAGGCGTCCCTTCGGCCATCTCCTGCTTCGAAAGCTCACTAGTAGTCCGGCTTGGCCTCCCAACGAGGTTGGTGTTGCCCATGGTGTAAAGGTGGGGTAGATCGCCGTCCTCCTCAGGTAGACAGAGTCGGTCTGTGCAGCCAGACGTATGGAGCAGCCGCCAGAAGTGGTTCGAAGGGTGAGCATAAGCATGGCCGGCCGTGGCAGTCTGAATCCCGGGGTTCATGCCGACAAAGACGCAGATGAGATTTGGGACCAGAGTGTCACGGAGTAAGGGGAGATGGGCATATTTCTTGACTCTAGCTTGACTGCTACGCGGTTTGCGAGTCCGTCCGTGACGCTCCGAGCTCGAGGATAAGACTGAGCCTGGCCGAGCTCGTTTCGCTCGACGCGGTATAGAGGCTTCAGCGTCGTTGGGGGTGTTATCGGAGGTGTGTAATACTTTGGCAAGACGCCGCGATCGTCTGGTGACTTCCATACGCGCAGGCAAGCAGTGGCGTCGTTGGTTTGAAACAATTAAAAGGTATGTTGTGATCAGATAAAAAGAATTTACGCCGGCTATGAGTTGTATAGAGACTTTTAAGAATAAGGGAAACCTCCGACTTGTGGCGTCGATGGGGCACTGGGTGACTTGTAGAAGATAAAGTGAGATGTTAGCTTTAGCAAAAGGACATAAGAATGCTAAAACTTTAGAATGTGCAGTTGTTTACTCCCTATTATCTTTCAAAATAATGTTTTGCCCCATAAGAGAAATTATAGTTTGTTGATCTGCATTGTCGAGGGTTTCATGCCCCCTGGCCTACCGTAACCCCTCGTTTGTTTTAGCTTAGAGGGGTTAGGGTAGGATCGGCTACGTGTCTAGAATCGCTTTTCCGCGACGCGGAATAAGCTACTGCGCCTCGTTTTAATTTGCAATGTTTAAATACGTACTGCTACTACTCCGTAGCGAAACCTTGTAACGTAACATGACTCAACTTATGGTGAGTTATAAGATATACTCATGGGCCATGGCGGAGTATGTACTTAAAATGCTAAGCCGCAAGCTTTCCCATTTCGTTCTTACTTGACTACATCACTTTCGAAAGGCCCGGCTTGATCCAAAGAAGCCAGAAAGCTACCCTCGAAAATTACTAGGATGGTCACTCTACCGGATTTGCCGGATGATCTTCTCTGCGTAGCCTTTACGCACTTTTCATCAGAGAAGGACATGAATGCCTTTGTGCAAACGAATCGCTACCTCTATGGGTTGCTAAATTCTTCCCTTTATCGTCATAACATACAATACTCGGGCGGCTCGGCTCTCGTCTGGGCAGCTGGTCGAGGACGTCTCAGCACGGTCCAGATGATCTTGGGAATAGGGAAAGACAACATAGCTGTCAAGTGCCTGTTGGAGGAAGCATTCCGGTTGGCAGCAGCACGTGGCCATCTTCCCATAGTGAAGCTGCTGCTCAGCAATGGCGTAGATGCAGACCAAACGGTTTACAGCTGTAGCGCCTTGCAAGAGGCGTCGTTAAACGGCCATGACAAGATAGTGGAGTTGTTGCTCGACGGTGGCGCCAACGCCAATATACAAATGCCATATATGGGCAGTGCCTTACAAGTGGCACTCTCTAAACGCCGCATCGGCGTTGCAAAGCTTCTCATTGCTCGCGGTGCTACCCCGATGGCGCGAGACGGGGGATTTGGTGGCGCACTTGCCGCTCTTGCGAATGCAGGCCAGGAAGATGATGAGATGGTAGAGCTAGCAGAGATGCTGCTTAGCATGAGCGAAGTAACCATGCTACCCGAAAATCTTGCAAAAGCTATTGAGGCTGCTTCACGAAATGGGAATCAGAGAATTGTGAAGCTATTGATTGAGAGAGGGGCCAATGTCAATGGAGAGACTGAAAGCCATGGCCCTCTGCTCCAGGCTGCTTCATTTGCAGGCCATATACAGGTAGTGCAGCTACTGCTTGACAATGGCGCTGATATGAATACTCAAGGTGGAATCCACGGTAGCGCTTTGCAAGCTGCATCATTTTCAGGCCACGAGCCTATAGTGCAACTACTGATTGAAAGAGGCGCAGATACTAACTTGAAAGGTGGTATCTACGGAAGTCCTCTGCAAGCAGCCTCGTTCATTGGCCACAGACAGCTCGCAGAGCTTTTGATCAGCCACGGCGCTGATGTCAATGCTGAGAGCGGGCGATACGGCAGCGCTCTTCAAGCAGCTTCCTCTCTCGACGGCAATAGAGCTGGCCGTGATGCCAGGGATGATGCGAGTTTGGCTAAGCTGCTACTTGATCGAGGTGCCGATATCAATGCTCAAGGGGGGCATTATGGCACCGCTCTACAGGCGGCATCGGCCAGCGGTCGCGAAAAGGTGGTAGAGTTGCTGATACGTCGTGGCGCAAACACCACAGCACGAGGCGGCTTGCACGGCGATGCTCTTGCAGCCGCTTGTTGGCATGGCCGCGAATCAGTAGTAAGGAACCTGCTCACCAACGGCGCTGGGAATACCAATATCAGCAATGCTCTGCAGACCGCCGTGTCCAGACGCCATACACAAGTTGTGAAGCTGCTCATAGGTTATGATGCTAGGCTTGAGTTGCAGGGCAAGGATTTGAGCGGCATGCTTGCTGCGCTTGTGGATGTAGATGATGAAAGTGATGAGACATTAGAGCTCGCAGAGTTAATGCTTGATCTCGTTCAGGGAAATATTGCACCAGCTACGGACTTTACGGCGGGTCTCGCTGCGGCTTCAGGACGTGGGAGTCAAAGGATTGCAAGGCTACTGATAAACAAGGGCGCCGATGTCAACGCAGATGCCGGACATTTTGGCAGTTTCCTACAAGCAGCATCATGGCACAGCCGAAAGGAATTGGTGGAGATGTTATTAAGTAGCGGTGCTGATGTCAATGCCAGCTGCGGATGTTTTGGTAGCGCTCTACAGGCAGCGTCTTGCGGAGACGCTCAGGATATGGCAAAGCTGCTGATCGAAAATGGCGCCGACGTCAACTTGCAAAACAACCGCCCCTGTGCCTTGGTGGCGGCATGCGCTTCAGGATACGAGCAGATGGCAAGGTTGCTGCTCGACAATGGCGCGGACATTAGCATTCAAGACCCGGGGTACGGCACCGCTTTGTATGCTGCCTCAAAGTGTGGCAGCCAGCAGCTGGTGCAGCTTCTCATCGATCATGGTGCAGATGTCGACGTTCGCTGTGGAGTATACGGAAACACCCCTCTTCAAGAAGCCTCTTATAAGGGACATGGACAGGTGGTGAAGTTGCTGCTAGATCGTGGTGCGGATGTTAATGCCCAAGGCGGCGAATATGGCAATGCTCTTCAGGCCGCCTGCCACGTGGGCCATAAGCACCTAGTGCAGGTATTGATCGATGCCGGCGCTGATGTCAATGCTCAAGGTGGAAGATACAACAATGCTTTGTATGCCGCATTGGAAGGAAACCATATGCCAGTGGCTCGCGTACTTATCAACAATGGCGCCAATATTCATGCGTTCAGTGATGAGTATGGCAATCCTCTGCACATGGCGTCTCTCAAAGGCCAGGATCAGATGGTTAGAATGCTGATTGATGATGGCGCTCCTATCAATGCACAGGGCGGGAAACACGGTCACGCTCTTCAGGCAGCTGCCTTCGGCGGCTCAATCGATGTAGCACGGCTCTTGATTGATCAAGGGGCTGATGTTAATGCTCGAGGCGGACAGTATGGCAGTGCACTCTGCGCGGCGGTAGTCCAAGGCAATACACAGCTTGCCCGTCTCTTAATCACCAAAGGGGCCGATATCAATGTTCAAGGTGGACAGCATGGTAACGCTCTTTCAGCAGCCATATCCAGTGGCCATAGTGAATTAGCTGAGATGTTGATAGAAGAGGGTGCTGATATACATGCAGCAGGAGGGCCTTATGGCAATGCTCTACAGGCTGCTGCGTTCAAAGGAAATCAACAGCTAGTCAAGCTACTGATCGATAAAGGAACTAGTGTCAATGTACAGGGCGGCGAATATGGTAACGCCCTGCAAGCAGCTTGTTATGCAGGCCACGAACAACTTGCAATGTTCCTGATCAGTCAAGGAGCAGATATTGCCGTGCAGGGCGGGGTCTATGGCAATGCACTCCAAGCAGCCGCAGCGGGAGGTCACGCACAATTGGTCATGCTTTCAATGGACCAAGGCGCTGATGTAAACGTCCAAGGTGGACACCACGGCAATGCTCTCCAGGCTGCTGCCTGTGGAGGTCATAAACAGCTGGTCAAATTACTGCTTGACAGAGGTGCTTTTATCAATGCTCAAGGTGGAGATGACGGCAGCGCTCTGCAAGCAGCTGTTTGTGAAGAACATGAAGAAGTAGTGCAACTGCTCCTCGACGCCGGGGCAGATGTGAACGTACAAGGAGGCTACTACGGCAATGCGCTTCAGGCAGCTTTATCTATGTGTAAAGTGCAGCTAGCCGAACTGTTGATAGCAAAAGGTGCTGATATCCATGCAGATGGGGGGTTTCATGGTAATACTTTACAGGCTGCTGCTTATGGAGGCAGCGAGGAACTCGTCAAGCTACTGCTTGACGAAGGACTTGATGTTAACATTCAGGGAGGGGAGTACGGCAATCCTCTACAGGCAGCTTCGTATGCAGGCTCAGCGCCAATTGTCAGGCTATTGATAGACCGAGGAGCTGATGTCTCCGCGGTTGGAGGAAGTCACGGTAGCGCCCTTCAAGCCGCATTGTCACAAGGACATCAGTCTATAGTGGAGCTATTACGTATGAGTGGCGCATGATAAGTTAGGAGATTCCTATCACTTTTGGGGGCTGACACTGAATCATGTCTTATCTGGGCGGCTAGATGGTTGGAGGCATTGAGAGGTAGTAGAGAATGACTATTCTCTAAATGAGAAGAGCGTTATTGATAGTAAATCTGAATTGCTTGGACAGAGATTGTAAGCTGATCATTAACAACAGCTTGATGTTTTGATGACAATTCAAGTTGAGAGGATGGTCAAGTTCAACAGCACTAACCTTACCCTGTAACTGCCGCACTCTAATTGGCCCCTCAAGCGTTAGCGGACACTAACGCCCACGTGGTAGCGCTCTTTGGCTGCCGGGGCTAGGGGCATCAGTCAGCAATGACGCCAACGATTTAAGATGCGTTGTTTACAAACCTCAACTCCTTTCAGATCCTCGACATGCGCCCTTAAAAGCTATAAAAATGGTCATTTTGACTTCGGTTCGCAAGTCACCAGCTTATTTATATGCGAAAACATATTGTCTCTGCTCGTTGGTCTCCTTGGTCCAAGCCACGCCTGTTTCATCGAGGGTTCGGGTAACTCATACAAGAACACGTTTTCGAAACGGTCGAGTCGTCGTATCTTTGCCTGCGATACAGGAAGAGAGTGATACAAACTATCGTCACTTTTTGACTCCACCCTCGGCAAAAGTCTCATTCTCCAAGAAAACTAAGGGCATAGTTGAAAGATGGTATCAGAGAGCTGTCGACTTGGCATCTGTCAAGACACTCCTGCAGAGGGACGAGACAGACGTCGCAACATATCCGGAACTGCAATGGGATGCTAAAGTACGGCAACGATCCTCTCTTCATCATGAGGAACAAAAGTTCATTGAACTTCGGAAGTTGAGAATATCATCACAAGGAGAAGATTCATTACATCGCTTTTTAGACCTCCCGCCTGATGAGAAGGTTGACCCCCGAGATGTCCCACTCATCGCGCTCGGCGGTTCGGGTGGGGGCTACAAGGTGATGTACGGCTTCACCGGGTTTATTTTAGCTGCCAAGAAGCATGGACTCTGGGATTGCATTACCTGGACTGCCGGCGTTAGTGGAAGTTGTTGGACCCTTGCGGCTTACTACACCATTGCTCGACATGATGCTCAACGGCTGATCGACCATTATCTCACAGTGGCGAGTGAACTCGCACACCCCATGAGTATACACGCCTTGAACATGGTTGCACGAAGTAAAAGAGGTGTCTACTTTCTGATAGGTCCCCTGGTCAGTAAAGCGCAGAAGAGCATCATTGGATTGGGAATCATGGACCTTTACTCGACTCTTACAGCAACGTATCAACTACTGTCGAGAGAACCAAAGGGAAGACTGAGCAGAGCGACATTTCAGTGGTCCAAGATCTGGCATAGGTCGGGTATAGACAAGGGATTGGAGCCTATGCCACTTCTTGCAGCAGTCAGACGCGTGCCGAAGTATTCGTATGAGCCAAAGACGATATCGGCAAAGGCCAGGGATGTCAAGAAACAGCCAAAGTCGCAACACCTTGACTCCATGGAAGGAAATGATCAAGCAGGATCAAAGGCGCCTGAGAACAGAAGGTCTAAGAAACTCTTCCAATACTTCGAAATCTCACCTCTCGAGGTTGGCAGTCTAGACCTCAACCGTTACGTCCCAACTTGGGCATGGGGACGTACCTTCATCTCTGGGCATTCCGTGGATCGTCGGCCTGAGCAGTCATTCTCACTCCTGTTGGGTCAGTGTACCAGTGCTCCAGCGGGACCTCTCGCGGAGTGCATCAAAGCGCTTCTTGTCACTATACCCAGGAACACAATAGTGGCACGACTGGTCACCATCTTCAACAATTTACTCCAGTCGAAGCACTTTGAGGGCTTTTGGGGAAATCCGATTAAAGCGGGACATGATCCAAATCCGTTCTATGGACTTGAAAGACCGGTAGGAATGCGAGAGCATACTTCAGAGCATTCCATGTATATCTCGCGAGTTACTCATCAGCATCAAAGAGGGATGCACAGCAGTGACAAATCCGCGTCAGATCCTGCGGCCTTACAGTCACAGTCCCTTCCGTCATGGGAAGCACAAGGACGTACAAGACTCATGGACTCGGGCATGGCAAACAATCTGCCAAATCATGTTCTAGCTCGGCCAGAGCGAGGCGTTGACATTTTCATCTCGTTCGATGCATCTTCAGACATTCATACTGGTGCAGCTGTGCAAAGACTACATCACTTCGCTGCCGACTTCAACATTGAGCTGAGAGATGCGACGCGAGAGTTCCACAAGCCACAGCGCAATACAGCCTTAACTTCAAGTCGCGCGTTGGAAGTTGAATCTGAATACATGGATCACTACGCCCAAGTCTTTCATGGAAAAAGAGAGAGTGGACAAGATATGTATATCATCTACTGTCCGCTCTTACCAAACGGGTTAAACCCAAACTATAACCCTACGGTCAGTCCTACAACAACCAATATAGTGACTAACTACTGATTGCTATATTCTAGACCGCATCATTCTCGACATCAACGAACCTCATGTGGACTCCAGATCAGGTGAAAAGCGTGCTTACAACAGGACAGGCAAATCTCTCCAACTATGCAATCCATCCTATTAAGCGTGTGATTAAAAAGATTTACGAAGATAAAAAGGCACATAGACTTGCTTAAAAAGTGTTAGATTAGACAGTAAACCTTGCTTAGACTATTAAACACGCCCCCGGGCATCTTCCTCCGACCTAAGCGCTGACGCCTGGTGTCTCACCAATGACAGTCAAAAACTTCTGAGCTCGCGTCTTGCCATCCTTCATGTCCTTGAGACCCTCAGAGAGACCTTCCAAGCCGTTCTTACCAATGACATAGGGATGGGCTGTGAACCAACCCTCTCTGAGACCCCTCGCGAACGCTGCGCCCCATACAACCCCGAGCAACTTGTTCTTCTCGTCCTTATCATGAACCTGGCCAACCATCGAGACGACGATGTCTACCCTTGGGTCGGCACCTTCAACTTCTTTCTTCATCAAGATATTGGTCATCTTTGGCTTGCGGCCAGTTGAGTCTGGAGGACCAGCGATGGCTTTGGTGACAGTCCTAACGGTGGAATCCTCTGAGACACTGTCAAAGGCCTTCCAGCACCGACCATCTGGAGCGCCGCCCTTCTTGAAAGCCTCTTGAATGGCCTTTACTAACTCATCTTCAGTCTTGTAGGCGGTGTAGTCGACAAGCGTGTCTCCCTTGCTCTCATCAATGAATGGCTTGATAAAAGCACTGCGCTGACTTCCAACTGCGATGATCGGATGGACATTAGCGGCAGCGGCCAGCTTGATACCGTAAGCTCCGGTAGCAGTACTAGCTCCGTAAATGAGAAGAGGACGCTTGGTCTCAGTCTTGGCGAGTGGTGACCAAGGCTCGGGGATCTCAAGCTCCTGGAACAAAGCGCAGACAGAAGTGTACGCGGCAAGAGGGATGGTCGCGGCCTCTTCGAAAGATACCGAGTCGGGGATATGGAAGGTTGTGTAGTATGGCGCTGTCGCGTACTCTGCAAAAGCGCCATGAGGAGTTCTCATCTCATGGAAGGCGGCTACGCGGTCGCCTTTGTGGAAGCCAACGACATTTTCGCCTACGGCTTCGACGATACCAGCGATGTCATCACCGGTGTTGGAATCTTCGCCGAGCCAAACGGGGATCTTCCAGTCCTTGGGGTTGGTGCCTTGAGACTTTAGCATTTACGCTGTGAGAACGAGAGTATCAGTTGTCTTACCTGCGATGATGACCTTGATGAGCACGTCGCCGGGCCCTGGCTTGGGAACAGGAGAATCGATGATCTCGACCGAAGTATCTTTCTTGACGATTGCTTCCTTCATGATGTTTGTATTTCCTTGCTTGTTTGTTTGCGTCGTTTTCCCGGATGTATAGATGGCACTAGAAACAGTATCACAGTAACGTTATGCAGTATATGTCGCCATCAGGCATGAAATACATGACCTCATTTGCTCGGCATTCGACCTACATTAGTAATGATAGTGGATCGACATCCATTTCTGTTACCCGTTAGACTCTCCGGGTCTCGGGGTCTATCATGAGCCCGGGCCCGTTTGAGCTTTGACTTGAAGCTTCATGCGTCTGTAGTAGTTCAATTGCAAAAACGGTCTAAATATTGCCCCGACAGAAGTGTTATCTAATTTCCATCCACGAAATGTCTCCGAGACGAGCTGTGGTGAAGTTGGCGATGCCAGTATTTACGTGTCAGCACCTTATCGTTGTGGGGTTCGTGACTTTCGGTCTCGGTTTCTACGCATTTCTAGCTAGTACAATAGGTCCCGCTTTCCAGCACGGAACTCCCCGTACCGTCTTTGCCACGCTGGGCATGGAGATTTGTAATCCTACTCCCCAAGGTGATATCAAGCTTGGGTTATCTTGATGCGGCACAGTGTCGTTGATGAGGCAATGAGTGAGATGTTTTCCCATACAATTTTGGCTCTGGTAAAGATGTTTGAACAGTATAACCTGGATCAATACGAACAAGAGGCAACAAACCTTCGTACAACTATCTCGTTTTAAGAAACAGCAACATCATGCACAATACGCTATCATGCCACAGGCTTATCAACATGCCAATGGAAGAATGCCCTGTCAGTACCGCAATATAATCCTTTCAACCTGGTAACACTGAAGATTCGGATAGGAAAACTGTAAGGACAGTGGCGTATCTATAAGCATTAGCAGGGACACTTCTGAAAGGACATAAGATATAGCTTACGTTGCTCCCGCAATAATTAGTTCTTGACTTTTCATTCTCGTCCCGCTAGAAATCATGGCAACGAAAAATACCGTCGCGCCACCGACGGCAAAGAGGCGTGATGGTGTGCTACTTAAGTAGGAACAAAGAATAACGGGTGCTAGCAGCATGATGACAACTATCGGGATCATTAAGGCACGGGAGATGAGAGCCGCAGTTGATTTTGTAGGGATGTAGATATGGGCAGTGTCTCTTGAAATTATTGGGGAGTAGCTCTGTAACAATATCAGTATGATATGAAATATCGTATAAGAGCAGTAAGGGTCAAAATACCGGGAAGAAGTGGTCTCGCACACGGAGCAGATTCTCAGTCACGTTGTTCTCAAGTCCTATCATGGCAGATTCATCTCGTGGACTGGTACTTAGGAGCTCTGGCAGCGGGTAGTTCAAGAACCTGCTTTCTGCTCGTGCGATAGATGCCGTGCCATTGACCCAGTTTTGCAGATTGGCCACAGCTTGAGGATCTGCTTGTTCGAGTTCTGATATTTGTCGACTTCTTAACAGGAACTTGTCTGGACACGTCAGTTCGACCTCAAGGCCACCAGAGCTGAATCACGACTTGCCTAAATCGTCCAGAGCTTCATCAAGCTCAGCAATGGCCTTAGCCCTGTCTGTATTCTGATCTCGCTGACAACTGCCAAGAAACAGTGGCCTGTCTTCATCTCGATCTATCTTGGGCAACTTGCTCTCTAATTCAACGACACGGTTCTGTTTAAGTAGTAATAATCGCGCACGAACGCTAAGAAACCTTCGTGCGACGAAGAAGGATTCAGGCGAAGATATCAACGACGAAAACTGCGGATATCCCTTGGGGTAGTCCTCAACTTTGATAGCAGTTAGACGCTTATAAGAACTTCCTCGACAGCCTTGCTTACTTTGCGGTAATTGCATTAAAGGAGCACTCTTGTTCCAAAAAGGTAGCAACGGAAGTGACAAACAGGCAGATGATGGCCATGCCAGATTTGGCCACCTTAGCCTCCAACTTCTGCCGTTTGTACCTATCCTCGATAATGGCGTAGTGTTGCACTGGCCCAATTCGATATCGGACGTGTTTGAAGACATCGTGTTTCTTCCTAGGAAAGCTTGTATTGCCGTTGAAAATCTGGTAGCTTTCGTATTATATGATTGTTGAAGCTGTTGAAGAATGCTAATGACCTTCACTTTCTTCCGTAGGTTGAAACGTCGTAAGAAATTGCATTTGTGATTGAAGTTGTACTTTTTAGTGTCTCAAGCTGCCTTGTTGCGACCTAAGCTTATAGGCTCGGTCCGCCCACGAGGCGTCAGCTGTGCATGCACTCAGCCCCAATAATACCAGGCACCGTCAAGGCTTATCATCCAACAGCCCAACTTCTCATCCTTTTTCATCAGACCATACACAGATATACTCCTATTATGATCCTCTAAAATCATTCGAATGGCCGCCACTGAAGAATCTTCATCGCGCTGGGCGCTAATGATTGGAATCAATTATTATCCCAGGGATCGCCATCTTCATGGCAGTGTCGACGACGTTAGCGACATCAGGGCCTATCTGGAACAGCACAGCGCTACGGCGATTCATACCTCCGTGCTCACAGCCACTGTCCCAAAGGATCATCAATCCACTAAAGATCCACCAGAGACACCCGAGGAGAGGCCAACCAGGGCAAACGTTGTGAAGCAGCTTCGCTTAATCATTAATTCTGCGAAACCGGGCGATCATGTGTTATACACTTCTCTGGGCATGGTACCCAATTACCATCCGACGGCAACATTGGTGAAACTGGCTTCGGCGAGTTGGGCCTTGTTCTTTACGACAATGGTGAGCATGGTGCTAGCTACTTTCGCGGGCGCTTCTTAGCACAGGCTCTCAACCGGATGGTCGACAAAGGTCTCATTGTCACAGTCGCGTTGGACTGCTGTTTTTCGGGGGCTGTGACTCGAGGCGATCGGATCCGGGCTGTGAAATACGACCTGTCGCTTGATTTCAACAGAGCTGAACAGGAGCGAGAATGCAAAGAAGCCCTAGGCATTCCTGGGCGTAATGCAAGAATTGATAGAGATTGGCTTGTCAATCCTGAAGGTTACACGATCATCACGGCCTGTGGCCCACACGAAAAGGCCATGGAAGTCCTTGTCAACAAGACCCAGAAACGAGGCGCACTCACCCATCATCTTCTCAAGGCCCTTAAGACCTTGGCAAAGGTGAATGAGGATGTATCACATCAATTGCTTCATGAAACGGTTGTTTCAATGATGCAGGCCTCAGGCTGTAGTCAAACTCCAATGCGCTACGGCAACACTCACCTCTCCTTCTTTGGAGCACTTCTGGGCTCAGTCTCACTCACTGCTTGGCCGGTTCGAACTAGCTCTTCATCACGAGGCTTCAGCAACGGAGGATCGTATTACTGCTGGCCAAATGATTCTTTCAAACTCGCCAGACAATCAGCAACTGTATAATACTGCAAAGCTCGCAGTGAGTCTTATTCCAAAACTCGTATCATGGTCCCATGAGAATCATGACCGACAGTATGTACTCAGCAAAGTAGTTGGGTTGGCCTCCGACGCGGCAGCTGCAGCCTTGCAAGCTGGGCAATCACCTATGACAGCCTTGCAACTCCTCGAACAGGGTCGTGGTATCATTGGGGCATCGCTCCAAGACATGCGTAGCGATGTCCAAGATCTGGCGAGGCAGCATCCGAGTCTAGCGGAGAGATATCGCACTTTACAAGCTGAGCTGGACCAGCGTGCCGAGCATGTTAGAGCTACAGACACGCAGTCGCAAGGTTCGATTAACAGAAGATATGCTGCAGCTAAGGAGTTTACCGAGCTGGCCGCTGAAATTCGCAAGTTACCGGGGTTTGAAGACTTCATGCTCTCCCACACGGAAGATGAAATTTGTGGTGCTTCAGAGCGCGGCCAAATCGTGGTGATCAACGTCAGCAGACTTCGTTGCGACGCTCTCATTGTCTCGGACAGTCAGGTTCATACATTAGAGCTACACAGCATAGCCCTGGAGGAACTTGAGCGGAGGATAAAGCCTTGGACTATCGCAACTTCGCACACCCTTGAGTGGCTTTGGGATACCATCATGAGCCCCATACTCAACAAGCTAGATTTTACTGATATTCCGACGACGGGGAAGTGGCCCCATGTCTGGTGGATTCCAACAGGCCCTTTAGTTCAACTTCCGCTTCATGCAGCAGGATACCATAGACAACGAGGTGCCGAAGCGGTTCTTGACAGGGTTGTTTCTTCATATGGGTCTTCGATACGAAACATAATTCGTGGCCGTCGAGACTCATCCCAGTCGTCTAACTCTAATCAGGCACTGCTTGTGGCGATGGAGCACACACCTGGCCATGAAATGCTTTCCTTTGCCAACGAAGAGGTTGAGTCGATAGACGGCATGGTTCGCTCCATGAAGCTTGAGTCAATCATACCAACCCGCACTAAGAAGGAGGTCATCCGGTATCTTTCAGACTGCACAATCTTCCACTTTGCTGGTCACGGCCTAGCTCATACAAAAGACCCATCGAAGAGTTGCCTCTTACTGGAAGACTGGGAGAGAGATTCACTCAAGGTCTCTGACCTTTTAGATCTCAATCTTGGACAAAGAGCACCTTTTCTTGCATACCTTTCGGCGTGTGGCACCGGCCAGATCAAAGACAAGACGTCGTTTGATGAGAACATCAACCTCATCAGCGTGTTTCAAATCGCTGGGTTTAGGCATGTCATTGGTACGTTGTGGAATGTCCAAGATGATCTTTCGGTTGAGATGGCAAAAATGACGTATCAGGAGCTGCTCACCTCCGAGATATCGGATGAGTCGATCTGCCGAGGCCTGCACAAGGCGACCCGTGTATTGAGGAGACGGTGGATAGAGAGGCACGAGACTACCAAGATTGAACGTACTCGGGAGTTTGACGGAAATAATACGCCGACCGATCTTCTGTTACGCTCAAATAGAGACGCATCATTGATCGGGAGTACGGAAATTAACCTAGGTTCGGCTGATTGGGCATCATATGTACACTATGGAATTTACATCAAGATTGCACATTCACAAAGATAAGAAGGAGACCTAATCTTGAGAAGAAAAAAGTAAGAAAGACGTCTTTGTCCTTAATCGTCTGGTTGGTACCTAGGAGAAACGAGATTGCCCCTAATTGTGGAAGAATAAAGACAGATAGCCTCACAGTACCGCAATACCATCATCTGCTGAGGATACGCATCGGAGGCCGAATCTGCCTTGCCATAAACCCCCCAATGAGAGACTCGAGCTTTCAGCCGCACAAGTCATGGTGGCACGTGAGGCCTCAAATCAGGCTGTGGAGGCCTGAGCTGAGGGGCTGTTTGCCCAAGATCTTGCCATCAGCATCGATGATTCATCGAAAACACTACGCCGAAAAAAACGATGATTCCTCACAAAAGTTCATATTTATCTCGATCCGGACCATCAACTGGCAGCGGTAGCCAGCCCGATGGAAGTGCCGCTGTTACGAAGCTCAAGGACGCAGTCGCTCATTTCCAGGCCATGCTAACAGATGATGATCGGATGCGTCTACAGGGCTTGAAAAAGCTGCCGCACGACGCTCAGTCAATCATTGCGTTTACTGCCGAGCTAGATAAGCAGAAAGATGGAAATCGACGAGGCAAAAGCATAGCCTCGCGGCTCACATCGTTTCTGCAGATCGTTCAACAATTCACGCCCATCATCGATACATACATTCAATCGAACCCTGATATCACTGCCCTTATCTGGGGTTCAATCAAGTTAACATTCATGGTATACACTTTGGTGGCCACTGGCAGGTGCCTGTTGACTAACAGCTACTTCTTCAGGTTCTCGCAAATTTTCTATCCCAATTCCAATCGTTTGTTGAACTGTTGCAAGGCTTCGGCTCTCTATATTCCAGACTAGGTCACTATCAGATTCTGTTTCAAGACTCAACTCGTCTCAATGATTCGGTGTGTGAGTTTCACACTTCTGTGATTCTCTGCTGTGAGAAAGTTGTTCGCCTTATCCGACAATCAAGTATGTGCAGAAAACAACCTCTTGGACTGAAGTTAACAACGTTCCTCTAGCATTGGCCAGTCAAGTGTGGAGAGCTGTCACCTCCTCTTTCCAGACTGAAATACGAAGCTACGTTGAGAAAGTCAAAGAGAAAGCCGAGGATGCGCAAAGTGAGATCGAGCTGGCTAAAGCACAAGCTGATCATCATGAACAAGAACAACAGGCCAAAGAGCGGCGAGAGGCTTCGGACTACAGGCAGCAACTCTCTATGTGGGCTACTAAATACAGTGCTGCTATGAAAGATATGCAGCATCTCAAGAATAAGCATGCCAAAGGTCAGTTGGCAATCATCCATTGTTATCGCATCTCGAACTTACCGTCCTTTCAGACAAGAAGCGAAGCAAGCTCGTCTATGAGTTGACGTCTTACAACTCTATGACTACATTCAACAGTATGCGTAACAAACGACATATGGGTACTGCCGAGTGGTGTTTTTCCACTACAGAATACCAAGAGTGGTTCAACGCCAACAAAGCAGCCGTCCTTCATATTACAGGGAAGAGTAGGTCAGGCTTTATACGTGGTACATCCTCTTTCTAACATGAGTTTAGTTGGATCTGGGAAGACAATCTTAGCGTAAGTGTCTATTCTGCTCACAGTTTTGAAAACAGAATTATTCCTAACTAGCCACAGATCCTCGATCATAGAACAACTGTGCTATTCCCCGAGGCCTCGTCAGTTTACATCTTTCTTTTTCCTCCGTTTCGACGAGGGGAAAAGCCTCTCCATATCAACAGTCATTCGCTCTTGTCTTCAGCAGCTTCTAGCATCCTCATTGATTGAAGGATTAGACACTGCAGCCATGTCGGAGTTAGATGACAGTCTCAACCAAGCTGCGTCATCGCTGTTCTCAGATGAGTCCTTGCGATTACCGTTTATAACTGCAGCAAAGCATCTGGATGATTGGTTCATCATAATCGACGGTTTGGACGAGATCGGCGGCGGAAGATATGTTGGAATACTAGAATTTCTTCGTGAAGTCTTTGATCAGCTTCCGGAAGCCCATCGAATCAAGCTTCTTTTGTCTTCCCGGGAAACATGCTCAAATCATATCAACAGTATTCTACCTCAGACCACATGCCTTCGTACAGGGTTAGGGCCAACAAGTTCAGATATTAAGTTATATGCCGAGGACCTCATCAGGAGCAAGATAGCAACGAATGATCTCATAGTCAGTGGCGCCGATCTAGTCGAGGAGATCATCACGGTTATACACCGAAAGGAAGGGGGAATGTAAGTCAATGTTCATGTAGGACATTGAACGGTCTTGCTAATATAACGCCGTCTTACATTAGGTTCTTATGGGCTTTTCTTACGATTGAAGATATTTGCTCTCGAAAGTCCGACAAGGATATAAGACAGGCACTGGAAGATATCCCAGCCGACCTTCCGGCCGCATTTGACCGCACCCTGGGCCGAATAATGGCAATGAAAAATAATACAGCGATTGTCAGGAAAACATTTGCTCTGGTCCAGGCATCGTTCGAGCCGCTAACCCTGGGTCAACTTCGCGAGGCCCTTTCAATCGAGATAGGGCAACATACTTTGGACAACGACGACCTTATAAGTGGAATAGATCGGTTGCCCACGTGGTGCCAGAATCTCGTCTGCGTGGAAGACTCAGGGACTGTCCACTTTAGCCACCATTCCATCCAGCAGTATCTTCTGAGCCCAGACTCGGGCGACTTCAAGGACTTTCATCTCAACGCAGATCAATGTGACAGCTTCATGGGTGAGCTGTGCATCACATATATCAGTCTTGATAACTTCCAAAGGGCAGTGGTGCCCGCGAAGAGCTCTGCGGACCCTTTACATATGGATATTCATATTGGCGGTGTCGCTGAGCAGACAATGCGAACTGCAGTTGGAGGTAGTCTTGGGTCCTTCATTGGACGACTCACACGCGAAGCTGTTCTGTCTTCACAGTCACAAAAATATTCATCGGGCAAGGTCCAATGGAATGACGCTACGCTTTCGTCTATTTCCAGACGTAATTTTGATTCTCCTCAGAGAACCGAAGGGCATTCATTTTTTCAATATGCTTCCGAGCACTGGTATCGACATCGTCTTTCGATTAATTCGGATGATAATGTGGCTACATGGAGACTATTAGGCCGAATTCTTCAAAAGCCACGTCAATACTCCCAGGGGGAGCCTTGGTTTCAATCCGCCTGGATAAACCGTGTTAGCAAGATCACTGACAACTTTGTCGACTTCTTTGACCTCGAATTCTCCTCATATCGGATAGTCTCTGTACCACAGGGGGTAGCTGAGCATGGCCAGCTCAAGAATAATTCTACAGTTAGAGACCTTTGCCACGTTTTCATTTATGCGATTCGGACAGGCAATGGAGGTCTGGCTTGTCGCGTGCTGATGATGATTGTAGAGGACTTCCATAGGTCACCGGAGTTTCGCTGTGTATACCTTGAGTATATCATAAGGGTAATGGCAATGAGCACCCATCACAATATCTGTCAAAACCAATGTCTTCGCCGTGAAGAATTGCCACTGAACCACCGCATCCTCGTTGAGGAAGTGAGGCAGGCTATCGCAGGTGGAATTAGCGACCTTCCCCCTGCATTAGGCGCTGGCGGACATAATGGCTGTAAATGCCATAAGGAATACGGTTATTCCTTAAGACAAGACGTTTGTCAGCTTCTCGAGACTGGATATCAGCGTCATGAACAACCGTACATGGTTCCTTTTGCCATACTAGCACAAAGTCTTGTGTTTCATCACTCGATCGAAACCTTGAGTACTTTCAAAACCGACAAAGGGATTGAGCTGGAGTTATTGGTTACCTCCAAGACTCTCCTGGGGAGGTCATTCGTCGACCTATTATTTGAGTGGGCTGTCACTCGCCATCAGCCTATGAAAATCTTCATTTCAGATCGATCCCCTTCAACAGAGAGAGTTCCTTATTGGATAGAGAGCATGTTTGTGCTAGAGGCGTCAAAGGTCCAGCTGCTTAATACCCTTCGCCTTCTAGTCACGGCGCAGGAAGTAGACGCCGACGGCATAGAGGAAGTTGAGAAGGCTCTGACAGAATGTTTAGAGACTGGAGGCTCCGTTCCATTGCATGAAACAACCATTGAACTTTTGTTCGACCATATCTTAGTACGATATTACTGGCCAAAATCAATGTGCGACGGCATGGTAAAGGTGTTTTTCGGACAGTCAATGAAACCTGGCCTCCTGGGTGCAAATGAGCGGGTGCTTTCTCACGCGGTTCGAAAGAACAACTGGGATCTTGCAATATCCCTGATCGATATCCAGCCTATATCTGAAGCCGAATGGGGCTTTGTCGGGGACATTTCATATATCAAGTATGCTCTTCGCTGTCACACCTGCCGAACTACTGCGAGACCATTGTTGTCGGCTCCAACGGAAATCGGGCCTTCAAACTACTTGCCAACTAGCTTTGGACTATGCTCGGTACACCGGGATCTTTTAAGAAGAAACATTGATGGTCAAATGCTTGACAATGAATCGAGGGCTTTATTCTCGGCGAGATGGGCTGATAGGCTATGGTAGATGGTCATGGAGCTTTTAAAAGCATATACCTAATATCCTATACAATGCAAAAAGCGAAATGTGATTGTAAGAAACTACTTATCTCCTATGTGGCACTCTGGTAGCTAGCATTGACATTCTACTAGCCCACTATTCACCTAAACTCCATGCCGACTACTTTGTAGCCACTCCTGCAACCCCCTCTGCGCAGCCTCCATCCCCTCCCTGACAATCTTCGCCGACTCCTCAGCAGCCTGAAACGCAGACTCAGATGCAGCAACAGCCTTCTTCGCCTCCTCAATCTCTCCATTCGTCGCCATAGTCACAGCCTCTTCAGCCCTCCTGGCAGCAGCACCTCCAGCCCACGCCGCTCTACGCTCAGCATCTTGAATGGACGCGACAGTATCACTAACAGACTTGGCGACGCTTGATGCATTCTCAGCGGTGTGTTCTGCGTGACGACGGGAGACTTCATCTTGTCGGGCTGCGTTTTCTGAACCCCGGACGGATGCTTGGGCGGTGCGGAGGAGAGCGACTGTTTCTCTTGCACGCTCATGGGCTGTTTCGGCGGATTGTCTGAAATATGTGGCTAGTCGCTCATTCTCAGCTTTTTGCTTGTCATCGACCTTTTCAGTTTCTTCACAGATGATAGCGGATGCGATGACCCTTTGAGCTTGAGCGACTGCATCCTCAGCTGGGGCCGTAGCTTCAGCGAGAGCAGACCATGCACGAGATGCACAGTCGAAGAAGTCAGTCAGTCTAACCGAGTTCGCAATAACAGCATCACGTCGCGCCTCGGCTGCAGCGTTTACCATATGTTCCTCGTACTTCTTCGCCATAGATCCGAAATCTCGGGCTTCTTCAGCTGCTGCTTTTGCACGGGCAGCGTTCTCAGATACGGTCCAGGCAATGGTACGAACCTTCTCGCGGTATACGAAGTAGATGTGGACCCATGTACCGACCGTCACACTGATAAGGCAGAAACCAAAGATTGGAAGAAGGGTTGGGGAGAAGAAGGGCACTACGGCGGTGAGTGACCACCAGTTGACGACAAGCCAGTATGTCTGGGCATGTTCAAGGTAGCAGAACCGAAGAGGTCCGTAGATCTTGCTTATGGGGGCGAAGAGGTATGCAGCAGCTGATACAGTTGTCGCAATGCCGACGAACATGTATTGAACCCATGGTTGGAATGGAAGAGGTAGGTCGTAGTACAGCGTCAGGTAGTAAGCCAAAGACATCAAGGAGCCAACTAGAATGAACACAAAACATAAGTACGTAGCTTTCCATCGACAACAATGACTCGTCCTACCTTTGAAGTATGTCCCGACCCGAGTAGAGATGGTCTTGAAGTCAAAGAATGGTCCCAGCAATAGCTTCCAAGAAAGGGTACTGGTACTCTCCTGGCCATTGGGCAAAGTCCAGATACCGCCAAAATACAGCGCGACGATGAGAATTAACGGGCTCGATACTTGAGAAAGGATAATATTAAAGTCAGGAAAGATAGTAAATTGGTTTAGGACAAGCGCGACGAATATCGCAGTCTTGATATGCGGCACGATTAACCTGGAGAGCGACTCCAGGGCAGGAAACAAGTCCTCGCTAGAATTAGATGAAGTCATGACTTCTAAAATATTAATACAAGATGAAGTTCAATTTCAAAGGAATCCTACAGAGAGGTTGGGGATTTTATTCTCCATTTTGGACTGAAAGTGAGGCGCTCAGTGCCCAACTCAACGTGCAGCTGCAGCATGCATAACGACGTGGAATGCAGAGCCGAGATTTTGATCCAATCGTATTCGGCCAGCTTTGTTTACCGTAGGGCATTTGAATGGAGAAATCCACAGATTTACCTTTGAGATGATCAATTGGTATAGAAAGTGACAAATTTGTGGTCTGAGCAGGCTGCATCCATGTCAGGCCGCAAGTTTTCTTACGCGGACTGGGCTCAGTGGAGATGGCCTCATTTTGCTGACTCCACTAGGGAAGATCACGGGCAATCAATGGGTGAGAGTGTTCAAAGTGGCACGGCAAAGACGGAGGGTTTTTGGTGAGAGGTTTGAATTCATTAGATTATTATTTGTGGTATTGTACGGCCCGGGTGGACTAGCCAACCCATCCTGCAGTTCAACGCCTCGAGCGGAATTATTCAGGTCTCAATCCTCCACTGTGAGAAGCCTCATCATTTCATTTCATTCCTCCCCGTGTTTCGACTTTTTATTTTGACGAGAATGGATCATCTTCGAAGCTACACGTGGTGATTAGTATAAATATTGTTTATAGTGAGGCTGCCTCCACTTACAACGTATTTCCGAATCCATCATCACATACGCTTCGACCTTGTACCAGCGTGCAACCAGCACCTTCTTGTACGAGTCGACCGCCGGGGCCACGAACCAAGGGAGCTGCCATGGCTGTTGAGAGGAATGAAAGGAGGGCTATTGATTGGAGTTTCATGGTGAGCGGAGTGGCGGCGCTACCGAGGATGTGAAGTGAGAGGTTTGGAGAGGGAGAAGAGGTTTGATGCGGATAGTAATTCGATTCTGGGAGTATATGTCATGGTTTAAATAGTGCTCGAGGCTGGAGTAATATTGTATTTATTGAAACACAACTGTGACATCATGAGTCCCTGGTTTCAGCCTCGAGCAAAGCGACGTTTCGGCCTCAGCCAACATCCTTGTTAAAACAACCCCAGGTTTCAGCTTCATTTTTCTCGTCACATACCCTAGATACCCTATATGTTCGAGTTTTTAAGCATCTTTTCAAGCTTGGCAACCTACGTCATAGCGTTTTGCATCGGTGCGAAATGCATGTTGATCGACAATAGGATGAAACGTAATTGTGTAACAAATCTTTCTACAGGCAACGCATCTTTACCCCAACCACTGACGAAATATCCCAGCTAATGTTTTCAGTCCGGAAACGGAAAAACTGAACATTTTGGTGGCCACAGTCAATGCTTCAATAATCGCTTTTCCTCAAGCTTAAACCTCTGCAGCTCACCCTCGCAGGGAGGCCCTTTGCACACTGTGATAACCCGTTCAACCAAATCATAAATCACAAATGCCACCGTCATGTTCTGTTTAGACGTATACCCAGTCAACACAGCACTCGGCGTATTCCTCTGGTTCAGATTCGGATGATTGCACAGACTCTCAGGATACGCAAGATGGTCCGAAAATGCCGCCTTGATCTTCTCAGGCGTCAATCTCCCCGCTGCGCAGTCTGCTCTTACTCCCTTCTCGGCTTGTAAGCATCTAAACCAGGTGCTTCCTCCAGGAGAACGATCAAAAACATCATCACGGCTCAAAAATTCTGGACTGAGGAAGTGGTTGCTGTGAATGAGGTAGTGATCGTCAATGTTTCCGAAGAACTTGTACACGCGGGTTGGGGAAACTTCCATGGCCATTGCGAATCCTTCGGCTGTTGAGACGTGTAGGTTTCCTGAGACGTGGCGGGGGAAGGCGTTAATAGCTACTAAGCCCTCTGCGTAGTTGTTGTACTCGAGGAAGACGCGTCTTGCGACTGAGAGCGGGAGAACAGGCTTGGGGTTCTTAATCTCTTGGTAGACTCCGTCTTGGTCAATATGCGAAATGGGCACGTAGTCTTCGCTCGACAACAGTGAATTCGCAGTAACCGACAAGCCAGCCGAGTTCATCCCACTGCGGATCAACTGCCCAGCTTCAGTGAGGATAAACATTGAAGGTCGGTCCTCAGACGGGTCTGGGTGTACTTCGAGGTAGATGATCAGGTCCTGGTTGTAGAGATGGCTAGACATATCCCAGTTATGCACGGCCAGAGCGCGACCAGACGCCACTGCTTCAGGAGGAAAGAATCCGCTGGTGCATTCATCATGCCCGTTCATGCCCTGGGGAGTTTTGCCGCCGTCTTGTAGTCGATACATGCATCTGCCAAGGTCGTATCGGGCATTGAGCATGATGACCTCTTCGATCGATACACCTGCTCCATCTGCGATTCCCCTGATCTCTTCGAGACCGGTGGGGTAGAACTTCTCAAAGGCTGGGAGGTAGACGGTTTCGATTATCTCCGAGGAGATAGACCTGCGTTAGAGGTTAGCGAATGGTACGAAGAAGTGGCATCAAGGATGTGCTTACCAATGCGGGAGTTTGCCTGGAAGTTTGTAATACTCGATGTTGGCACGGACTTTGTCAGCCACCTGTCTTCCATGAGAAAGCCCCCTCTCATAGGGTGTGCCTTCAACAACAATGTGCTGGTAGGACGAAGTACGAGGGACGTCCATGATAGAGGTCTCGGCAGAAGGCATGTTAAAAGGCAGTAGATGATAAGATGAGGCCACCGAATAATTACCAGTTATCACCTGCACTACCGTGAATACTTATGTCGAAGGGGCGCTGTGTCGGGTTCCGAACTGCAGTAACAATCCCTCGCAGCGCCTGCTAGCGCGTCGCCTGACTGTCCCAAATAGTCCAAATCGGCGACGGATCCAACAACCATGAGCCGCCGCCTTCGTCGCTAGCAAAGACAAAAGTGGCTTATGAGGCGTAAATTGAATTGCCGACTCTTGTTAAATCACAAAACCGTCGCCCATCTCTTGAGCGATCTGGGAAAGATTCGCGCGACAGCCCGTCCCCTCCTCGGCAGAATGCACCTTTTCGACAAAGACGCATGCGTTGACATAATGCTTCCCAGCCTGAGAGCAGTCCTTGATAAGCTGCAGTGCCCAGTCTCTGTAGATCGGATCATTCGCCTCGATCGCTGCCATGATGAGGGGTATAGGCCATATCTTGGTTGGAGGCGCTTCTGTTCTGGGCCGCTTGAGCTTACTGTAGAAGCGGCGAGTGATGCTAATTATGTCCTCGGCATGTTCGGTTTCTGCATATATTACGTCTTCTGGTCGGTATATTCTTGATGCGTAAATGTGTACTGCGTGGAAGAGCGCGTTTGCGGTGAAGAAGATGGAGAGTACTTTCTTTTCTGCCGCTTTCTCCTCGGTAATAGTGGCAAGGCCCTAGTACATCGTCAGCGGTCGGTTACGAAGCTCTAATGTCGAGTTAATCGCTAGCTTACCTCTTTAATGTCATTCAATGATGCTCTTGCACTTGCCTCTTGATTCTGTCCCACTGTATTACTATCGCCTCTGGATATCGTCCCCAGTAGAGCAACCAAGCGACAGGTAGCCACGTACAAAGGCCTATGAGCCTCATCCCATCGTCGCTCCTCATTCGGGTACAGCAGAGTGTACTCTTCTTGAAGAAAATTGTATGACTTGTCCACAGCAAACATCAATCCCAAATCGTTGCCCAGACACTGAACAATACGATCATCGCCTTGGGAAAAGAGAGAAGCGCGAGCATCGAGAAAGCAGAACCACACAGCCATTCTGCCGTAGACTGACTGTGATTGATCACCGTGGCCTCGACTTTCCAAAAGACAAGCTTCGAGACCGAGCATCCGCTTCAAAGAAGCCCTCCTTGAGAGGAGGAGGTCAGTCCAGGCAAGAAAATAAAGTGTCACTGAGACGGCATCAAGGTCATCGTCTTGGGTGATAAGCTGAGGCCAAGTGTGGCGAAGTTCTTCACCCAAGCCCTCAAATTTAAGATGGATGCCCAATTGATACCCCAGAGCTACGAGACTTTTGTTGTAGTGCTCTATGGCACTAGCCTCAGAGCCTAAAGTCCCGTTGCAGTAGAGATGCGCTGCCGTCCACGCGTAGAGGGATGATATCACAAATGAATGGCTCGAGTTGAAGCGATTGAAGAAATACGTGTGGTTGTTCCATGTTTGGCCTTTAGAGCTGTACTTGGACGCTAGATTCTGCGTGTAGTGCTGTGCAAGGACCCGATCGGAAACTGTCTGAGGGGAACTCGAGGAGAGACTGCCCGCGCTGAGGTCCGCGGGTATTTGGCCAGGTGAATCAGCTGGGACAAACCAGGACTGCGCTGCGCCGCTGTAAAGCACTGAGGAGTCCGGACTCAAATCCCACTGCTGATCGGGATACGAGTCAAATATCCCATCCATCCAAGGCATCGCTGTCGCATCGAGCATCGCGAGTGAAGATGGCTCGAACGAGTCGGTCGCATCCGTCCCGGCTATTGGAAATATGGCCTGGGCCTGTGGGCTCATCTCTGCATGAATCTGTTGCCTCCTCATGGTCTTCTTTCTCCCGCGACGCCTCGAGTGACTTCTGATCTGCTCTGTCTCATCTCTGAACTCAAACACAGCATGTGATGACGGTTCATAGGCGCATTTGAGGTGAGAGCGTCGACAGGGTGAACAACGTGGTTTGAGTTGATCACAAGAGAGTTTTCTTCTTGCGCAGGTGGTGCATAGAGACATGATGGGTCGTTGCGTCAAGGCTGTCAGATTGGATGGAGAATTGAAGTGCAAGAGCGCTTCGATCTTGGAGTTAATTTAGAAGTCTGGGGTAGCTAATGACTAATCGCTGATAAGCGCAACCAGACGCACGCTAAGTACAAGACAGGTACAAAACTTGTTTTTTATCACATCTGTAAGAAGACTATGCATTATTTCCTTTCTATAAGATTATAAGTTACAACCCGGCTTACAACGGAACACCGAGGCCGTAATGACCTTACATCACTGGCAAACGTCATAAATGGAAAAGTCGGGTATGTACTCCACGTCCATGTTGTGCTTGGACAATGAACGAGATTTAGCACTCATTCGCTACAACTCAAAGGAATTGAACAAAAAGACAAGTCAATGGAATAGAATACCAGGCGAACATGATAGCAAGACTTGGAACTGTAGCTCGCAGTCACATGAATGTCCATCACTTCGGACGCTTCCACCAACGCTTACCATATATACCTAAACGAGCCCTGCTGCCAATCCGTAAGATCCAAATCATCCCTAGAAATGTTCTCGTTACAGATTTCCTGAACCTCACGGCGCCCTCGACGATGGTTTTGATACCTGATATAGACGCTAAGAAAATGGTCAGTATTTGGGCTGAAGGTGAAATGATGGGCTTCCTTACAGCAGAACGATTTCCAGAACAATCATGGCGGAGACCGAGGAGTAGAAGCCTCTGAAAGCAGTCTGGTACTGTGGGGCTTCGTGCGTGACAAAGAATTGAGGGCCAGTGAATTGGCCAAGACAGTAGCCCAGGAACATCATGACCTGAAGGTGTAATTAGAGTTGGTCCAGTGCAGACTGTTCGGAGCTAACCACTCACAGTAGCGGTGGATTTCTTGGTGAATCCTGCGATGTTGGAGGAGAGCATGCTCATCCCGAGACCGAAAGGGACGGTGTTCACATAGATTACTGAAAGCACGCATGAGCATAGGTCCTGAGATATAGAATGGCAGCCTATACTTACTATAGAAAGACGCAAGACGGCCTTGATGGTTAGATTGCGGAAGGTCTAAGTCGGGTCAGATACTAGAAACAGATTTCAATGATTGGCAGAGACTCACTATCCACCAACACGGCCCCTATCAAGACGATGATGTTGGTTGCGATCATGACGTGGCATCTAGTATTCTTGAAGCGAGTGCAGAACCAGCCACTAGATTAAAACGTTAGCAATTGGAAATGGAGTTGCAAAGTTGGATACTCACGCGAAGACCACTGAGACGAGGTGGATGGTGTTGGACGGCATGCCCATCAAAGTAGCCTGGCGGCTGGAGTAACCGAGGGTCTGGGTCAACACGATCTTGGAGAACTGTGTCGTCGTCAGAATACAATGTACTGACTGATTTATACAAGGTTGCTCACCGATGTTAGACCACCTCCCTGTAGGCATTGCAGAAAGGCGTGTATCGCTAATATCCACGGCTGTGGATCCATCAGGCATTCTCGGACCTGGTTCCATTTGTACTGCGTGTTCTTGATACCGGTGTGATTCTTCAAGACCTATAATCGATCAGTAAACTTAGTTGTTGTAATAATATGATGCTTACCCTATCAGTGGCGATATCCCGTTCCCTCTTGCTGAAGAACCAAGCGGTCAGAGGCGACGCTGGAACACCGAAAAAGACAACAATACCCCAAAACATTGTCATCGGTCCGAAGACGAGGTAGACGACTTGCCAGACGGCATACTTGGAGCCCGAATGGTCTTTACCCGAGAGGCCGTATGTTATGGCATCAGCCATGAAGGAGCCGACAGCGCTGGTGGACCACCATAGTGACGTGCGAAGAGGCTGCTCCTCTCGGGTCCAGTATTGAGAGATCAGGATCGTGAGAATGGGCGACATGCAAGATTCGAAAACACCGAGAAAGACACGGTTGACGCAAAGTGTTGCAAAGTCTTTTGTGAATGCCGTTGTGCAGGCTGTGAGACCCCAGAGGAAGATCATTACGCCAAAGTATCGTCCGCTGCATAGCGATTAGGAGACGTCAGGCAAGTTCACGAAAGATGGAGACTTACATGGGAAGTTTCTGCATCAAGAAAGAGCTAGGATATTGCCAGACCAGGTATCCCAGGTAGAAGATTGACGATGACCAGCTATACTGCTGTCCCACGAGGTTCTATGCAGATGTCAGTCGCTGGAAGTAGATAACTCCAAGGTGTGGGTTCACTGACCAGATCTTCCTTGATGCCAAAAATGGATGCCTCGGACAAGGCGGCTTTGTCCATGTAATTGAGGACATATGTGCAAGCCATCTATTTTCGTTGCTGTCAGTCTTCGCATGCTCCAGCTTCCAAAGATAACCACTTACCATGGGCAGTAGGATCAGGTCGAGCTTCCATCGGACCCTCGCATCTTCCTTGGAGCTGTATACAAGCCCAAGAGGTGGAGACCCCAGTTCCTCCGAGTGCTTCTCATCATCATGCAAGGTATCGGTGGGCTTGCGACCGCTAGCTGTATCCTCAACCAACTCACCCTTCCCGACAGTGGAGTTCGTCGGCATGGTGGTAACGGGCTTAAGGTCTTTATCCATTGTGTTGACTTGTGAATGCACTTTCACAATGATGCCCCATCAAATAACAGCCGTTGGTGGTTCGCAATTCGCCGCCATTTATATCGTCTTGTCATGTTTGTGCAGGTACTGGTTTTGAAACCTAGAATCGCTCTGTTTGGTGGGGATGATAGCGGTCGCTGAGATGGCTCAGAAGGGCATAGCTCAACCCAGGGTCGCCCGTTTGACCGTTTTGGGCGAAGTGCGTGAGATGGCAAGATAGCGCTTCTGGGATATCCGGGGAAGCCTGTTCTTGGCTTTTGTTATTGTTAATTCTAGTGCTATGCTAAAATCACGAAAGATCCCCAGGCAATTGACAAATTAGAAACCATGTCTTATCGTTATGTATCTTCACTTAGTTATGTACATAAAACCTATGTCACTAGCTTCTTCCCGCTTCAACTGAACCACGACGTATCCATAAATATCGTTTCACCATTCTACATTCTTCATGCTCTTCAGTAACGAGTTGGCTTAAAGCCTCCCTTGGGGAAAGGCACAATATTCTCCTCAGCGGTATGCTTCACCTTGCCCATCGAGATAGAGAACTTCTCCTGGTCAAAGATGCTGTACACGTTGCGCAGGAAAGGATCACCAAAGATAGACACTTCGGGCCCGCGAGGAGCGGCGAATACTCCACAAGTGCCATCGGAGAACTTGGTCACCACGCCATAGAGCGGAACCTTGATCGTGCCGTGAACACCAAACTCAACAGCGATATAGCCATCATTACGCTTGGTGTCAGCGTACTTGCAGTCAACCACAAAGTATTGCTGGCCAAAAGGTTGTTCCTTGGCACCAAAAGCGCGGAGGATAGGAGGTATGGTTTTGTCAGTGAGGTACCAGCTCGAAACACCGGTGTCTAGCAACACGGGAACACCGACTTTATTCTTCCCGTAAGTCTCCTTCGTACGGTTGTTGCCCTTGGTGAGAAAGACCTCAACAGAGGTGACGTTGACCACGTTGGTTTGGCCACCGGTAAGGTTGTTGTTGAAAGGGTCGACCATAGGCACGGTGATGAGATCACCGTCAATCTTGGCCTTGTCATAAGCTCCCCCAAGGAGCATCCTGGCGTTGGCGGCCTTCTTGTCATCGGGGCCGAGGTAGAGACTCGTCGCAAGGTAGTTGATCTTGGAGGCGTTCTTCAGCTCTGGCAGGAAGTATGAGGAGAACCTGTCAGTGCACTTGGGGCCAGCATAGCCGCACTCCAGCGATAGACCTGTTGCATCGCCGTCAGTTCAGCATCTTCATTATGGTATAGCTTTTTCTTACCGAGAATTGTGTTGATGTCGCCGCTGAGCTTGTCGGGGAAACTGTAATATGAAGTCATGCCAAAGTACATGTTCTTGGTTGAAACACCGCCGATAACAATAGTGTCTTCCAAATAATCGCCTTGACCAACGTAGCCCAAGGCATCGGCGAAGCCATCGCCTGCGTAGCGGGATGTTCTACGACCATGATTAGCGACAGAAATTAGAGGTACAAAGCAACATACTTGGATGTTCTGTTGTTAAAAGTGCCAAACGTTTTGCAATTGTTTCCCTGCTTCTTGCAGACCTCATTACGAGGGTCGAGGAAGGAATATCGCGGGCTGCCAGTGTCGATCTTGAGATACTCTGTCTGCGACGGCGTGCCAACCTGCAGCTTGGCATAATACGCCGTCAAGCCTGCATCGCGAGATAACGGGACGGAGATGACACCAGCAGGAGTCTTGCTCGCAGCAGCGATGCTAGGAAACGCGACAGCAGCAGCGACGGCGAGAGTGAGGAGAGCCATGGTTGTAGATGTCGCTGATGTGCAGCCAAGTTGCCTGATGTCTATGAGGCTATATATAAACGGACTAACCCGCCCACTATACGGTGTAGCCCCTGTCCAGATGAAGTCATGAGGCCAAGACTCGTTGGTCGATACGAGTTTCTTAGTGGATCACACTCCTGATCTGCCGAGCCCGCTGTGACGCTATTGGGGTCGAGCCCATTTGCTAGCCGGTTTTGGGAAATTAACTCGTATGCGGAGCCCGGCAATTTATCTAAAGTCGGCGGAAAATCAAAGCGTGCCTATCTATGTAACACTGGAACGAGCGGGAACGAGGTCGTGCTCTTGGCCATAAAATGGGCATGAAAGAAGGCTATTTTTACGATACTTTCTGGTCTAACTACACGGACATTCTCATCATGTCTCTCAAACTCCTGCAACTGATTGCAGCGTTGGCTGCTTCTGCTCATGGCCTTGCTGTACCGGATAGCCAGGGCGCGGCTTTCAGCCTCGATGCTTTGCCGTCAACGGCAGAGGAATTCGATCCTGTTGCTGAGCGCCAGAGGCTTGAGACCAAGTTCCCTACTACGGATGGCAGCAACATCCAAGCGCGTACGACGAAGCAGTCGGGCTCCGTGAAAGTGAAGCCTGTCGACGGGGGCTTTACATTCTTCACCCCTACAGTCATTGGAAACCAGACGTTCAAGATGCTCTACGACACTGGTTCCGCTGATTTGTGAGTACATCCCTACCTCAGCATCTTGGATCTGGACTGACACCTTATTGAACAGATGGGTGTATTCCAACGACTCTTCCCCCTTCCAGCGTGAGGATCACCCAGGCTATGTCCCGACTTCATCCGCAACCCTTCTCAAGGGCTACAACTTCACCCTCAAGTACGCCTTTGGCGATACGATCAGCGGCGAAGTCTTCACCGACACCGTCAAGGCAGGACCCGTCGTAGCCAAAAAGCAGGCCGTCGAAGCCGCCCTCATCATCGAGCCCGAAGTCGCCTACGACGGCATCATGGGTCTCGCATTCAGCACCATCAACCAGGTCACGCCCAAGAAGCAAAAGACCTTTTTCGAAACTCTCGTCCCCACTCTGAAGAAGAAGGTCTTTGCTGCGAATCTCAGAGTTGATGGCAAGCCTGCGACGTGGGACTTTGGATACATCGATAGTACCAAATTCAAGGGCCAGGTCTCCTATGCCCTGGTTGTCAGCACGAAGTACTGGTCCATGAACGTAAGCTCTTATGCTGTGGGCAAGGGCTCATTCACCAGCAAGAAGAAGGTTGGCGAAGTCATTGTCGACTCGGGCACGTACCTAATCTACTTGCCTGAAGCTGTGGTGGACGATTACTACAGCCATATCAAGGGGTACAAGCTCACGGAGGGAGGCTCTCGCACATACCCGTGCAATAGCACTGTTCCCGACTTCCACCTCAAGATCGACAGCACAACGCTCACTATTCCGGGACGAGATGTTAATTATACTGTATATGACCCCAACATCGGTCTCTGCACTGGAGCGATCACGAGTCAGCTTAACAACAAATACTCTGTGCTGGGCAATCGTTTCATGAAGAACTACTACGTTGTTCATAGCCAGGAGGATGCTACCCCGAAGCTTGGATTCGCGTCGCTTTGATCAACCTCGTGTGATTCGCGAGGAAGAGGTTGCCATATGAATTGAATTTGGTTTGTTACTACTTATTGCTTAGATATCTCACTGATCTTGCATATGACGAGATGTCGTTGCCACTTCCATTTGAGTGCGTTGAACAGTGGGACTAGTACTTTACATAGATAAGAATGTAGAGAGCAATTTGTTATTTAACGCCTTATGATATGTGCCTATTGCAGTTCTAATATAATAGTACAATGAGAAAATAAAGCAAGATAAGTGAAGGAACGCCTTTACTGCTGGGCGATGCGAATTTCTGTGATTTGGCCCTTGGAGAATGCCACGATATCTTCAAGGACAAGCTCAATAGGGGTTACATACCCATATCCGTCGTTGTAGGAGTTTCGGTGCTTATGTCCTCTAAACAAAAGTCCAACAATACCACCAAGCTCATCAAAGACGGCAGAACCAGAGTCTCCCTTGGCGCAAAACTTACTTGGCTGACCCTTGACAAGAAAGTTGTGGCCTGCAAAGATACGCTCTTTTGTCTTCAGTCGATTCCCCTCCCCGACATACTTATCCTCCTGCATTTTGACTCTATCTTTGACTGCCCAGAACTTTCCAACAGTCGGTCCAGTAGTAGATCCGACTTTGAAGGCTCGGCCGACTCCGTTAGTGCCCTCAATCGACCGCATTTGTTCTGTGAGTGGATACCCAAATGTTTCGTCGGGATATGCTGCCTCAGCATCGTACTTTGAAGTCCAGGCCGCTTCATCTGGAAGATCGTTGGACCATGGTCGATGTTCATCGAGGAGGATAAGTGCCCAGTCCATCCTTCTACCATCTACCTTCCGCTTGAAACCCGCAGCGAGAAGTAAAGTACCAAACTTCTCTCTCCCTTCATCAAAGAAAACCTTTTTCTGTCTGGCATCGGTCTCTAAAGCCTCGACTTCCTGCTTTACCGATTCAAAGTTTCTCGTGGCTATAGGCTTTTGTGGTCCGTCCTGTGTTGATTGAAGCCTCACTCGAGCCCGTTCTTCTCGCTCTTTTTTCTCGCTGAGGTCTATGTCGGTTAGAGCAACGGTGAAATTGTGCTTGGTTCGGGAAGGACTTTCGAAATGGACTGGGGCGGCGTCCAGTAGCCTCTCCAGCATCTTCTTATCTTTGACCGTGCCATCAGGGACCATATTTGGGGAGAATCCGAACTTGTCGACCTTCAACAGATCACTGCCCTCCAACGGAGGTCCAGGCATGTAGCTTGTCTCCTTGTGGTCTGGCACAAGTGTAAAGCCATCAAACGCTGGCCGTACGACGTGGTAATTTGTGAGAGCACAGGTTCGCCAGTCTGGGTTGTTCCTGGTTTTGATTTGAATGAAACACCCAAGTGTTCCATTTCCGGGATTGATTCGCGTCTCCTCACTTGGGGGCTTTCCTTGCGTGTCCTTATCTGGCCGTTCAAGATACTTCGCTGCACCAAAATCAGCGCCGATGTGGAGGGTGTCGCTATAGTTTCCAATGATGCGTTTATTAGCGAGGTTGCCCGCATCGATGCGTGCTTGGACATCAGGACCAGCTAATGGCAGTAGTGGGAATGTGGGAGAGAAGTTCTCGTTGTGTTCAATATGGATCTTGACCCCGTGCCATCCTACTTCAGCCATGGTGGCTTCGACTTGATACATAATCGTATACCAGGTGCGTTCTTCTGAGTCATGGTCTAGCCCGATATAGATAGTTGGAGGGTTCTGTCTCAAATGCGGGTTGGCTCCATATCGCTGGAGGGACAGGCAAGTAAGGTGATCTCGAAATGCTAGGTGACATCGAAGGTCGACTACCAACTTGTCGCTAACGTAGTCCCACTGGTTGGAGAGAACAGGGTCACCTACTTCGTCATAGTAGATAGTTTGTAGAAGCTCAGGTGAGGCAATCTCGAGGTAGATCTTGTCGGGAAGATGGCTGGCAAACTCAGTCAACCAGCTAGCCATTAGCTTAGCAGCTTCGCAAAGCTTGGCATGACGGTCCCGAGACCAGGGGACTAGGAGAACAATCGTGGGACGGGCAGATTCTGGGTCGAATGGCTTTTGTCGCAATTCTAATCCGACCTCGATCTTTTGCGCTTCTAGGGACTCATCGGTGGTATCTTGCACGATATTGCACTGCTTCAATACTGAGAGGGTTTGGTTGATGATATCGGGTTCAAGTTGAGCGACATGAGGAGGCATTTGCGTTGTGATTGTCTTCAAAGGTAAGTGTCGTAGCTCAGGCCACCCATAGCGTTTCCACCCGATCTGTATAGGAACAGGGGCGCGTCCAGGCAAAGTAGTTTTTGGACTAGGTTTCGATGGAGAACTGAGTGACAGGGCTAGCTGTTGTACACCACGCTCTCGGCCTTGCTTGTCCATCTTGGAAGAGTAGACTTGTAGTATATGGACGGTTAGACGCGAATGGAAGCAATGAATCGGATTTGGAGTGAATGAAAGTAAAAAAGAAGTCGAGGGAAAGTAACATGAAACGAAAGCTAGGTACTGTGCGACACCGAATATCTTATCGGCGGGAAGCCTTGATGTATGGTGGTGGAGATATCGGTGTTCTTGTTTGGGAATTTACAAGAAGCTTATCTCTGAATTATGTGATGATGAGAAGAAGAGAGTTGAAATGTTGAGGCTGATGGATGTAAGTGATGATTTGTGGAGCTGGTCACGTGCGGCTGAGAATTGAAGCCATTTCGACTTGTCGGCAGGCAGACGCATCAGAGCTTCTTATAACCTGAGATGGCAGGCAAATGAGTCACCATTTAGGTTACCATGATATAAGCTTTAGGCTGTGGCAATTGGTCAGTTCTTGTGATATAATGTCTAAGCTTTGCAGTTGAGATTTATGGTTGAAGCTTAAATCAGCAGACCGAACTTACTTAATAGACCAAGTTCTGTCTGCCGGAATAAGCTCTCGGCCACAAGTCTCAACTGCGAATAACATATCTAGCTCAAAATTTAGATTATTTAGTAGACATCACAGCTGACAGCTCACATGACGCGGCTCACAAGAGTACTCTGTGAATTCTTCATCGAGACCCCAAGTCTGAACTAGGCAAGTTCTTCGAGACAGTGGGCAATGAACAGATTTCTGGAGAGAGCAAGCGTTCAAATAGGCCATCGAAGTGACATTCTGTACTAGAGGGCTTGAGGCCACCACTGATCCGATATCCCTACTTTCCCTAATCATCAGATCGTGACTGTAGTTCCTCCCGCAGAAAGACCGCAGTAGCATCGGGGATGGAATCAACGGCGACTCGGTACCGCTCTATGACTTCAGAGGGTAATTTTGCGAGAGAAAGATCTCTCAGTCTCCGCCGCTGATCTTTTGAATGCTTAACAATATTTTTCGGCATCGAAAGGAACAGGAGACTCTGAAAATCGGGCCAAAATAGTCGTCTAGGACGCAACAGTCGGCCTCTAGTAGTTGTTGGACAGGAACAGCACAATCATATTCCGAGCAGAGCGCCCAGGTATCTGCTTGTGTACATAGCCTCCCATTATACCAGATTGCAAACTCTAGGGGACAGGCAGAATTTGGTTCGCTGTTGTGAATAAGAGATAGAACTGAGTGGGATCTTGATGCTGCCTAACTTACGGCAGTGCCTGATGGAACATGATACCAATGCTCTATGATCACCTCAGCACTATTCAAGCCAGATACCCGTAATCTTGAGTCGCCGTAGGTCGACACCATCAAATTCACATCTCTCAGAATGCGAAAAATACCTGTACCTATAGGCGCCACCTGATACTCAAATCCACCCATGTTTCATACCACGGACTCTTCAGTCTAGACCTATTTCTACCATTACATTCCGTGGTTTGGCCATTATGAACCGCACGCAATGGAAGCGTCTAGAGCATACACAAAAGGCGACCGAAGCTCACGCGTGTTCAATCACGTTCCGACTTTAGGAGGGAATTCCATATTCTCAGGCAGCCATGGTAAGCCATGGTATCAGTTCCCTTGAACAGATTAAGAATCAGTAGTTTCAATAATAAATCAATAGTCGAATCGAGTACAAGTTTGGGTGGTACCTGATTGGCCTGAGGCTGACTAGTAACCGTGCGCACCAGCCACAATGGTTTCTAGATCGTTGACGATGAATATGGCCTTGGGGGGCAAGAAAACAGCGAACCTTGATATAGGGTGCCAAAATAAACTCATCAAAAAGAGATCCTAAGCTCAAACTATATTATCTAAGTCTTTTTGTCATTTAGGATCAAGGTTCTGTGTTTTCTTTCCTTCCCTAGCATGGGTATCTTTGTGACAGGGGGTTCTTTCAGCTCGCCACACGATGGTTTGAGACATCGACATGATCTAGACCATGGTTCAGCAGTGGTTCTGCCGCCATGTCTAGCTGTTCTAAGCGGCCAACCAAAAGGCACGGTAAGCGCTTTAAGACATTTAAGTATTTATATGTCCTTGGTAACCCTAAAAATCTGTCTAGTGTCCTCAAGCTATTAATCTCTCTAAACCACTATATAAAGCAACCCACCTTCCAAGACCCCACCATGCCTTCTTATATTTCAGCCCTGACGGTTCAAGCGTCTGGCGACTCCGACTTCTTCCTGCCGGGAACTTGTGTCGATGCCAGCCCAGCTCAGGGTAGCCCAGACTGCAATAACGGGCACGGCGGAGATTATACCTACGTTGTCAAGTCATACACCTCAGATCCATCTCAGGCTATCACTGGGTTGTTCATCGATATCACCGGCAATTGTGACCATCCTGAGCTTGGGGATATGGCAAATGGAACTGATGGTGCCTACCGCTATGTCATTACGTTGCGGGATTTGAATTTGCCCACCAAGATTGGCGATGTTCAGCTATGGAGATCTCAGGACGATTCTGTGTCGCTTTCTGATGTGGCTGCGTATGGCTGGGACGGGATCTCTACAGATATTAACCAGAGGAGGAGTGGAGCGTACTTGTACCTGGTATGGAAGAACGTCCGGGTTTGAGTCCACTCTGTATCGACGAATGCTGGTCTACCGATCATGGCTTAGAGTCTGGCATTGGCCAGCCCGGTTTTCCCAATCAGCATATTAACAAAGAGCTCTGTGAGGAATGCGATAATGGAAGGTGGCAGATATTCAAGGAATGAGACGTCAAATTCAAGACTGTCGATTATCAACGGTTGTTCCTTCTTCAAAGCGTATAGCTTCGCAACATCTCAAGTCGAGTGCCAGATACGCCGGTCAGTATTGCTAGTTGCCGCTGGGAGCTTGTATCACCGCACAGAACTTAGTAACATCGTCATGTACATCTATTCAATAGAAAGTCTCACTGTCCCTAAGTTTGACGATAGACCATAAGGTGAGTTCGCCCTGCCCTCTCTATGAGAAGCAGCCCTTACGGAAGGAAATAGAATCCCTTGTCGGCTGTAGATATAGCAAACTGTTGTCTCAACAGTCTACGCAACGTCTCCAAAACTCTTCTTGACAAAATTCCCCGACCTTTCAAGATCCCACTCCATGGAAATGATCTTTCCTGGACCCGAAGGAACCTCGACGTGCACCGTGAAGGTGACAGTAGTGCTTGTTTTGACTTCGACTTCCTTGCCACCGTTGACACTGCGGTCTACAGTAGGTTGGATACCTCTCCTCGCCGAGGCTGTGGCCGGAAGTTGAACCTGAGCATTGTGTATGGTGTAATTGGTCGGAGTGCTGGGGTATATCCCGGTTTCACCCCAGTTACTCAAGTCTCGCAGATGCTGCGTATAAAGGCCGGTAAATTCCACCACTCTGGAGCTCTTGGACCCTAAAACAGGACCCATTTGATGATCCGCATTCTCCGTGTAGTGGAGACGAAATTTATCATCGATAACGTCCGCATAGACCTTTTTGACTTCTTGTACCAGTCTGCATGCCAGGGGAACGCTTCAAGGTCCATAAGATTACCCATGACGATCATCTTGCCGTTGAATTTGCCCGAAGATGTAGCGCCACCACTAGCAGATCTTGCTATCTGCTCTGCCAACAGCACAGGACGCTGAGGATAGATAGCGGTTCCTTCTGAGTCGCGCAGATAGTCGTAGCCATAAAAGCCTGAGTGCTTGGGGATCGAGTAACGATGGACTGCGTGCATGGCGACAAACATTCGGTTGCTTATCTGGAGTCGTGGTCCTTTTTGTAGAAGGGGAAGGACAGCAAGGTCATTATCGGGGTGAAATTTGACAGTCTTGTCGTTACTGTTATCATGACCCTGAGCAGTGATCTTTCCAAGTGCTTTTCCTTCTCCGGAGAAAATACTAACATCCAGCCAGTAAGTTCTTGCTGATTAGGGTAGCTTGTCAAGAGTGAACTCAACGAAAAAGAACTTTCTAGTCACTATATTTACAAGGCAAACTCATCAATCTTTCTCGGAGGCGCTTCTCCGCCATCCAGGACGTGGAGTGCAAGACATGGCTAGATAGGAAGCGTAAACATTGGGTGTGATACTTTCAATTAGATCGCCGAGGAGGCAAGTATTCATAGTTGATGAGAAGCTCCACTGGACTATAGAATGTCTATAAGCCATAGAGCTAGAAAGTAAAGCTAATAAGAGTCGGTTGAAGGCCCATGAGATACAGGAGAATGGTACATTGGACTCTACATAGCTCTTGGTAACAACGTTTGATGACCCAACTTGACTCACTAGTGTTATGAATTTGCATGTATCGCAATCGTAGGAATTTCTTGAATATTGTCAAGTTGTGCAATTTCCACAGTTCCACATCCCTGTATAGAGGCCTACATATCAAGTGTCCAAAAAACATGCTGCAAGCGAGCGACAGACCGTGCCTGAGACACAGACCTTCAAAACTCTTTCGCCAAGTCTACTAATGAAGCCAGAACCACAGGAATGGTGTTAGGGTCAAAAGCTGCCATTGCTCCCAAGGCAACAACCTGCGTGACTCGACCGCCGATCTTAAGTAGTTCATCATTACTTTTCTGCGTCTTCAGAGCCTCAATCAATGCCTCGCTATTTTGCATTTGTTCTCTCATTTCTGCTCTATCTTGCTCGCGAATACGTTCGGCCTCAAGCTGTTGCTCCTTAAGCTTGGCGTCGTATTTGTTCTGGAGTAGCTTGTTATCATTCTCGATTCGTCGGATTTCTTCTCTTCGTTCCTGACGAAGCACTTCCTGGTCGGAGTGGATGCGGTCAAGCTTTTGCTCCATCCTTTCTCGCTCCAGGTTCAGGATCTTCTCATATTGCAAATCTCTTTCCGCAAGAGCTTCAGTAGTCTCTTTTTGAATCCGGTCAAGCTCATCTCGGTACTTGGTCTCGAGACGGTGCAGCTCTTCGTTGACCGCGTTTCCAGCAGCAGTCTCAGCGAGAAGCTTTTCTTCGTCGACAAGTTCGCGTTGGATATCAAGTGTCATGGTGGCCTTGGTGGCAAAGGACATCAGGACATCGAGCGCACATTCCTGAGTTCCATCGAAACGCTGTACCTGGGCCCGTATTCAATCATGTTGCCCCAGAAGTTGGGGTTGCTCTTGAGTTCGTTTTCGTGGGCAATAGCCACCTCTTTATTGTCCTTCCTCCAAAAGGTAGATAGAATCGTGACATTTTTCATTGGATCGTCTCCGCAGAGTTTGCGAAACATCTTTAGGTTCCTCATTGCGCTCCCCTCCATACGTACATCGGTGATACGGTGCAAACAGAGTATACCCGTCAGCTTTGCATTCTGGCGATACATCACCTCGAGCCACTTTGCCAGGTCAAGTAGGATATCGGCGTCAGATTTATACGTGTCATTGAAGCCAGGCGTGTCAACCAGGATTACATTGTGGCCACGAGTGTTGAATTCGTACGCGTTGATTTCCTGGGTGCCTGCACCTCTCATTAACAATTGTTACAGATACATTCGAGATGGGCTGTTTAAACCTACAAGCTTCCAGTGAATGTCCAACGGTAACCTGATCGTTGCCACTGGCTGTACGCACGAAAGTGCTCTTCCCGGAGCCTGTCACCCCCATGACTCCAATTAACATTGTCGGTTGTCCTTTCACGAGCATGGTGTCTTCTGCGGGTTGGTAGGTTGTGATTGTGGACTCTTCGGAACAGGTTCAGTTCTTCAGGATGTGATAAGGAGCGAAAATTGATCAATCTTTCACAGCCGACTAATCAGCGTGGTCATTTTCAGCCTCAACAAGGTGAATTGGAACTGGCGAACCATCCAGCCTGATTTTTTATTTAACAAAGGCGTGACGTGGCTCTGAAAATATTGACAGCTTGAGTTTCAGCTGATGCGCCCTCGCCACGTTATCACACTGAGCGACTAAATCCGGCGTTCTTACTGGCCAAAGCTGGCTATCAGGTTTTGTCAATGCTTGTAAATAGGGCATCATATGCAAGTGTGTTGCTCGTGGCGCTTGAAACATGCTCAGATTGGCTTGTATGAGTTGAAAAATCCACATGCTGCATAAGTGCCAAGAAATGATCAATTCTCATCACCTATCAACTCGAGTAACTTGACCTCGTATTCGCGCTGGCACGCGGCCAAACACTTCTCCCAAAACTCCTCCCAGTCGATACAGGTATACCGTCTATGAGGACCTTGGCAGGCGCCCAAACACGCCTCATGCAAGAGTAGTTATCGCCGCGTTCCGTGCCGTAGACGACAATGGCGGGCTGAACAACCACTACGATGTGTGAGCCCTCGTATTTTCGCCAATCATCCACCTGGTAAGCACGGTGCAGCTGCATGAGCCCTGACCCAAGGTCGAAGTCAAGACGACCTCCGTCACGCAATTGCGGTAGAGCAATGCAGCGCATCTGGGAACGGTGAGCCCAAAGTTCTAAGGACTTTTGAAGAGCCTGGTCGATTTGTTCCTCGAGGCCGTCGGAGCAGCCTTGCAACTCCTCGCTGGATAGATCCTTGAGGAGGCTGCATGCTGGACTCTGGAGGAACATGTTGGTCAAGTACTTGGCATGACCAATTCGGCGATGAATGAGAGCCTCGTTCTTGCCGCGGACAGATCCATCTGCGCCGGCCCCCATACCATTGGCGGAGAAGAGCCGGACCAGCGATACTCTAAGCTTATGAGACGAGTCTTCTTGAACTGTAAATGAAGGTTAGCATACGCGCATCATATGAGACACGAGAGTCGCTCACGATGCTGCAATATATCAAAGAGTGTGTCCATGCTCCGACTGGTGGGGAGCTTGCTTCCATCAAGGCACAGTATCTGCTCTGTCTTTTCTTCGTCACACACACAATTGTGGATCAAACGATCTCTTTCCTCGGGGCTTACGCCAAGATGGCTCAGGGCATCAAAGATCCACCAAGGCGTGCTAAAGGCGTGCGTGCATACAAAATTCGCCAGCATGCCCTGCAGAAGTAGATAAGGCGTTTTCGGATCATCAGCGAGTCCACCTGGGAGCCTTCCGTCCTGTAAGGCCACAAACTCGCCTAGTCCATTCCAAGCCTGACAAGGCACCGATGCTAGCCTTGAAGGGTCCTGATGCGCAAAGTATCTCGCCCACTCGTACCAGTCGTCACTGCGACGCCGGAACCAGATCTCGACTTCGTTGTCGCCGGAGGCGAAGGACTTGGATTGCTCCATCATGGCCTGGGAGGCTTCTTGAGCTCGCCTCACAGTGTCCTTCTGCGTTTCAATCTCTCTCTTGAGTCTCTCAATTTCTCGACAAAGATCGTTCTCCCGCTTTTGAGGTCCGTCTACGGGTATGCTCAATTCCTCCGGGCAACTTGGCTTCGAATTATCTTTTAACATTCTCCACATTGAGTCCATAAGCCCATGTTAGTTGTTAGTAGGACTGCTCGACTGTCATATGAGATTGACTTCCATCGCCTCTATTGCACAAGTGACACTCGCAACTCCCGTTATTTCAGGATGTTTGATGCAAATAGTAGAATGGTGCCGTGATATATCTTGGAGCAACTTACTGTCTTTTGGGGCTCGTTGGATAGCCCTGGACGGAACCCAATACTCCTAGACAGAGCAGGAGAATGACCCGCAGAGTCATATCCGTTGTCCACCTTACTTGTGCTGCCATAATTGGCCATATTAGTGCTAATAGATCTATTCTGGTCTGAATTAGTTGCTCTCTCCTCGATTATCGTTGGTGGAGCATCGTTGTGCCTTTCATATCCATCTTCACGCCGCTGTTAGTCATAGGGCTTTCATATCTAGGGAATTTGATTACCTTGTTCGTTGTCGTGATAATTGTTTTCTTTGTACGTTCTGTCCTGCTCTTGAAGATGCAATCTGGTCGCGAAGAGAAAAAGCTCATTGTTGGAGTGGATTATGGAACAACGCATTCCGGTATGTAGTGGCCATTTTTCCTTGACTCTTTACGCTAACTCTCCAGGGGTTTCCTACGTATGGTCAACCGCCGTAGGCATAGAAAGTGTTCACCTTATTGACGAATGGGGTACCAGTGACAGGACCATTGGAGGAGCAGGGTATTACAAACAAGTACCGTCTATAATTGCTTACGAACCGGAACTTTCATGGGGTCACGACATTGAACCTGGTGTCGAGACATACTGCTGGACCAAGCTTCTGCTTGATAGGTTCGCGACTCACTCCGAGTACGATGACTCGTCTCTCCAGTCCATCCACGGCCCAGGCCTACTTCTCACCCCCCCAGGAAAAACACCCGAGAATGTCGTCACGGATTTTCTGGCGCAGCTTTACTTGCATGTGATGTCACGACTGAAGGATAAACTTGGAACAGTTGTTGATCTTACTCCAATTGAGTTCTGGTTTACTCTCCCGGCTCTGTGGAGTCTTCGAGCCGAAGACTCGACAAGGAAGGCTGCTATTGATGCTGGCTTCCTGTCACGGAACGGTGACACCATCAGGATGGTTCGTGAACCGGAAGCTGGGGCAATTGCCTGCCTAAGCGAGTTAATCAAGGAAGACGAGAACCCACTGGTCAAGGTACATTTCTGAAGTTTGTATTTTCAATCTATCGAAGTAAGGATTAACCTTAGGGTTAGGTAGGTAATGGGGTTCTTGTGTGCGACTGCGGCGGAGGGACAGTGGTGAGTAACCCAGTCCAAATAGTTATTCACAGACTAAAAATGTGTTGTATTTAGGATCTTGCTTCATACCAGGTCCTTGTGGCCTACCCGAGACTAAGTTTAGAACAAGCTTGTGTGAGCGAAGGTATATTGGTTGCTAATGTCCATATCCTCTCATCAATAAGAGTCAATTCAACTAACATGAACTGTGATAGGTGGAAAGTGTGGCTCGACCACTATTGATCGCGCTTTGCACAGATTGATGGAAGAGCGATTTGGGCCCTTATTCACATCGCTGAGCCACCAAAAGACGGGTGCTGGCTCTAGGTTCATGACTCAGTTTGAGTCCATCAAACGCGATTTTGGTTTCTCTAAGCGGTCGAGGCAATACCTTCTAAATTTAAAACTCGAATGTGAAGATAGTGAATGGTACCGCAGTGATGAGAACGAGGTGGTAATTACAACGTAAGTTCGATCATGCTCTCCTGGCAATTCATTAACACTATGCTTAGGCAGGACATGATCGATCTCTTTGATCCTGTTGTCGCAAAGATTATTGCGCTCTTGGACCAGCAAATCCAGGCCACACGATCCGAAAGTAAACTTAAAATCAATGTCAGGCCATATTCCTCGAGGGTCGTCACTTTTTATTAACGCGTCATTTTAGACAATATGCCTTGTCGGTGGATTTGGAGAATCTAAGCACCTGATTGACAGACTTCGAGAGTGGTGTCCAAAGGATATTGTTCTTGTCAACCCACACAAGTCGTAAGTCAATCGCTGTCTCCAACCGAAAGTCCTAATTTATTATCAGATGGGAAGCAATTTGCATTGGGGCTGCGCTACGGGGGCTCGAGGGCCCAATTGTGGCAAAGAAGAAATCCAAGCGACATATTGGGGTCCAATTAAGCGTACCCTTTGATCCAAGTATCCACAACCCACGTGATACATATGTCGATGAACAGGACGGGGCCAAGCGAGTCATGGTCATGGATTGGATGATTAATCGAGTGAGAATCTATCTGATGGTCACTAACCCGTTTCTGCTGCTTACAACCCTGCCAGGGCGAAATTATCACAGCTGACAGTGTTGCTGTCCGTTCATATCATTGGACATTCGGCGAGAAGGAATCGAATATAAAGAAGCAGAGATTATATGAGAGTACAGTGGCAGTAGCTCCTGAGAAACTGTCCCATCATTGTGAGTGGTCTCGATACCTGATAATTGGACTTTTGGTTGATGGTTGTACCTAGCGGTTCGGGAGCTAGGTAAGCTCTATATTGACCTCAGTAAAGCCAGCCTACATGATTTCCAGAGCCGGGAAACTGGACTTCTTTTTTGGAAGAAAACGACCTATAAGGTAGATTTCTCGCTAGAGATGGTGCCCGAGAATGACTTGGGGTATATGTGTTTTCGTGTCATCAGCTCAGGAAAGATGCTAGGGGAGGCAAAACTGCGATTCGGTGAGGAGGATGAAGACAGGGGAATCTTACTTCAGAATCTAGCCATCAGCTAGACTGCGATTTTTGGTACATAAGAGATAATAAGAAACATTTAGCGCAGCCTCAATGTCGCTTCCCTAGAAATAGTTTTATCGCTTGGTTAGTATATCAATGTGTCTTCCCAGCAGACCGTGGTATTGTAGTACCACCGGGCCTAAGGGCTTCATCAATCTCAGCACTGTTGTTCTAGATTACAAGACCTGTGAGAGCGTGAATAGCGCAATTATTAACGGAAACTGGTACGGCGTGGACTAGAGTCAGAGCACTAGACCATATACCAATCGTATTCTCTATCGCTCCAACAATGATAAGAGATCCACCGCTGCCTCCGTAGATGTACTCATGAATTTTATTGTTCTTGGACTTCTAGTGATCCCGTGCGATCATCATGCCAAACTCTGCTGTAGCCGCGTCACTACGGTAAGTTGGTAGACCTGAAGTCCGAACAGTATACCCTCCACAATCTGCTCCGAAGCCAATTTCTCGATCGGTAGCAGTTGAGTTCTGTAGTGGGTAAACGAGCTGGAAGAAGTGACCTTTCCAGCGTGATCGGGGAGGTAAACGTTGAGGTCAACAGCCGTTCCTTAGAAATGACCCGAGACTCTAAGATGAGGTATTGGTAGTGTCTTGTGTGCCTCCTTGTCGATTACTGGCTGCGAGTAAAGAGAATCAATGCAGTCTTCGGTAGCATTGGTGCGGCCGTCATATTTGACCGAAAATTGTATGACTGGGCACCCTTCAAGAGCAAGAGCCAAGGGGTCTGAAAACATTTGCCCCCATGCTTATGCACCAGAAGGGATTAGTCTGAGGTCTACTAAGCGTGTGATAAATTTACCTCACTCGACTTGTCACTTCGTCTAGAGTTCCGAAGTGTTATCATTGCAAACGGCAACAATCCTTTCACTAACTATGAAGTAATATAAACACCAAAACACATGTGACATCCTTGAGTCAACTTCAGTTCCAAGTAGATGGCCCAAATGTCTCATTGGTGCCCAGCTTCCTCCAGGGAGTTCCCATACCATCTGCAGTCGTACCTTGGACGTTATTTCCCCACCAGCTAAAACTAACCCCTGGAAAGACGAGGGCGAAAAATATCACGATGGCAGAAATGGCAAGACCAGAGTCCAGCGCCGCCGACAAAACGTAATTATACTGCCCATATTAGCTATACTCGACATTGGCAGAAGTTTTCATTATAGACTCACCTTGGCCCACCAATGTGGGTACTTTCCACGAATCCACTTGTTGAAAATGAATGAGACTGCAAACGCAGAGCTGTAGTTGATACCAGTAGCGGGAGGTACGTTGCCGGTACCGGCGAAGAAGAGTGGCCAGTGAAGGTTACGTAGCAACTTGCTATTAGGGAACTTCTTCTTCAGAAAGAAAGTCACCACTGGCAGAAGTGCTCCTAGCCAGAATAGGTGCAACAGCCCGGAGTAAATTTTACCTACGCTGTAGAGACGGGCGGGACCAACGGCTCCCCAGACGATACTCGACGAGAAGTTGACGCGACCCTGAGGACAAGTGTACTTATTAGGCTGATCGCTCTCACAGATGTCCTTGACGTGGTGCAGCATCCACAGAACAACAGCGTTCTGGGTGAGAGACCCGACGATACAGGCGGTCAACTGTGCGACGAATAGGGTGCGACGAGGAAGTTTCATGTACAACCCGAGCTTCATGTCTGAGGCAAATATCATAGCCTGGCTTAGTCCAGTGTATGCGTAGAACTTGAAGATAAGCATGACGACTGGCTTTCCGGGAATGGCATATCCTGAGATGATCTCGCCGAGAACTGTAAGGACGTTACTGTTGAGGTTGGCGACGGCGTAAACACTTCCTGTGGGGATGAGATAGAATGCTGCGAGACCGAAAGCGAGGAAGACACCCCAAACGGGCATTTGTGTGTCGTAAACTTCTTGTACCATGATGGTGAGACCAAGGACGATGGCGGTCAGTGCGGCGTACCACCACCACGGCGCATCGGGGTATCTCTCAATCAGCCGAGCATGAATGTCTTTCTTCCGCTGCGGGTTGAAGGCGCCAACGATCTGCTTCCAGTAATTGAGGAAGATATACGTCGGGACACAAGTCATCGTCGCGAAAGAAATGCCGTAGCTCAAAGCGAAAGTGACGGGCATAAAGATAGGGCTGTACTCCTTGTAATCTTCCGGTGAGAAGTTTCCATGACGATCGACAACGCGAGAGGCGTTGAAGACATTCCCTGTATTGTCGTAGATGTCACCGCCTGAGAAGGGGAGGTACGCTGTGTACCAAGTGTTTGTATAGTACAGAATTGGTGTCACGAGGGCGAAGAGGATGACCCAGCCGGCGAAGACGTTGGCTTGAGCCCAGAAGGGGACGACGAGGGGGGAGCCGTTGTATGCGATTTGGGACCAGTCAAAGGTAGTGGGGAGATAGGCTAGGCCAGTTGACATGCCGAAGAGGTTGTTGACGATGATATTGTCTATCAGAGGTCAGTACGACGAATCAAGAGTTAATTGAGCGGTTAACTTACTTGGTGCCGCCCAGCAGATGAAGGCAAAAGTACTCAGCCCAGTGAAGAGAAACCCAGGCAGCCAGTACTAAAAGATTATCAGCGTCAGGACCAGACAAGGAGTAGATTACTTACCCATAGCCAACCACCCGCAAAGATATAAACGAAGAACCGATACCTCGATATCCTCCACCCATCAGCCTTCGGATTCGCCCTCCCATGCAACGTCTGAAACAGCGCCGCATTAGCCAGCGTCGACGGCCAAACCATGTGCGGCGGCTCAACGATAAACCTGTACGCCATACCCGCCATTCCAAGACCAAACAGCTGCATCGTAAGTGCGAGTAAGAACTGATACCCAACTGGAGTCTTTGACCCCAAGAACGCAGGAGCAACTTGTGCTTGAATGATATCCGTTGCCCAGGATGGTCCGAATGAGAGGTTTGACATGATTGTGATGAGGGCATGTTCTTTTATGTTGAAGTGATGATCGGGATTGAGTGCAATTTCTCGCCCGAATAGTGTGATTTTCATTATGGGGAGGGCATGGGCGAGGGCACGTCCTGCTGGGTAGGCGACCAGTTGCGCGACGAGGGATGAGATGGCCACACTGGGATATCTCATCGAGAAGAACTGATTGATCCCAGTGCCGAGGATAGTGAACAGAAGGCCTAGCGTCCACGCACGGAGCGTGTTGACTGGCATAGCGGGATCATCGACATTGGGAACATTGGCTCTAACTTCAGGTTGGGGAGAGTTGTCCGAGTCAATGTCGTAGTGCTCATCTATACCGCTGATGGCAAAAGCAGTAGCTTTATCAGGATTGTCGATGATTTCTTCTGACGTGCCTTCGATGGTACCGTCTTCTTGTCGTGAAGGCCCAAGATTATCCGCGTATTCCACTTTGGGTGCCATGATGGCGGTCTCAGTCACGAACAAATGCCTAACAAATTAATTGACACGAGAATGATGAATGCATTGCTTTCTTGGCGCGAAACTCTCGGCATTTTATAACTTTGTCTTATCGCGAGTAATGTCACATTCGATGCAACTCCCTCCCCGGATTTCGGCAAACGTTAGTTTATCTGCCCCTCATGCAAGAAGAAGGTCCAAGCGATGGTATCATTTGAGCTAAGTTCTGATTGGCCCGGATCATCAGGTCCTTAGCTTCGGGGTCAAGGAGAATTAATTGCTACCCTACCTTATCTTGACAGTTTTTAGCTATTGATTAAAGGTTGCCACTTGGGAATCATAGACTGAGGTTTGTTGCGGGGTAATTGAGTGAGGGAAGGTCCAGCCTTGGTTTGTCATAAGATATCAGATCAACTCCGGTTACGGACGTCATGTCGCTAATAAAACAACCAGCTTGAGCGTCCGATAGCACCTTTTTGTTTTCGAACCCTATCTTTCATCTTTGCAGCTTGGTCGGAACTCAGTTGTCTCAAGCATCATTAGCATGGCTCTTTCGGTAGCGGCTCTAAACAAGGACTCGTCCATCCTCATCATCGGAGCGCAAGTCTCAGTCCCCACTAATACACCACCAAGGCTAATCCTCTACTTCTAGGGGCACGTTTGGTATCAGCACTGCCTACCATCTAGCTAAGCGTGGCTATACCAACATCACTTGCATCGACCGCCACCCATGGCCGAGCCTAGACTCTGCCGGCCATGACTTGAACAAGGTGATGCGTACTGAATACGACGAACCACTTTACACGCGCCTTGCTCTTGAAGCACTCGACGCTTGGAGAGACCCCGAATGGCATGATGTGTTTTTCGAGACCGTAAGTCATTGATCTTGATGACTGTTTTTGTAACTTGGACTCACAAAAGCAGGGACGTATCACAACTACGACAGGCGACAAGAAAGCCGAGTCTTTCCTCGAGAAGTCTTATGAGAACCTCAAGAAGGCGGGAAAGGCTGATAATCTAGAGCTCATCAGTGGCAGAGATGAGATTTCCAAACGTGTTCCGCAACTCAAGAATGCAGTCGGGATCGAGAACTGGAAGGGTCTTTACAACAGTCTCGGCGGATGGGTCCACGCTCGAAAGGCCCTTGAGAAATGGGCATTTCAGTCTGAGCAGATGGGCGTCGTATTCATCTCTGGCCATGGCGGTATAATGACCGGTCTTGAGCTTGATGCTTCTGGCTCAATGACTGGAATCCGCGTCGCTTCAGGTGAGGTTCTTCACGCGGATCACTACATCCTCAGCACGGGCGCTGCATCGCCACAATTACTACCCGAACTGTCGCAGCAGCTATGGTCGAAGTGCTGGACTTTGGGCCATATTCAGCTTACTGATGAAGAAGCTGCTGAGTGGAAAGGAGTCCCTGTGATAGATAACTATGAACTTGGGTTCATGTTTGAACCAGATCCCGATACAAGTTGGCCATCCTTCGAATGGCTGTTATGAATAGGATCGCTGACTTGGGAGCAGAGCTGATCAAGATATGCGATAACAACCCGGGCTATCAGTACCAAAAAGGCACTTTTGTCGACGAAAATTGCAAAACAACAAACTACTCTATCCCCCGCTACTCAAGCGATCACCCCCAAGATGGTATCCCCCACGAAGCCGAAGTCGCTATTAGAAGACTCATCAACACCGTCATGCCTCATTTCTCCGACCGGCCTCTCCTCGATGCTCGTGTTTGTTGGTGTACTGATTCACCCGATGCACACTGGCTCATCGATCGCCATCCCAAGCACCACGCTCTTCTTCTCGCAACTGGTGATTCTGGACACGCGTTCAAAATGTTCCCAATTATCGGAAATTATATCGCTGATGCACTGGAAGGTCGTGAGTCGGGATTGAGGAAGGAATGGGCTTATGGAGGACGGGTTGCGAAACCAACTTCGCATCGGCCTGATACTGAGATTAAGGACTTGAGGGATGTCATGGATCTCAAGACTCAAACCAAGTTGTAGATTATTACTAAATTCTTAGCTATGAAACATCTATATGGTGAAAAATGCCTTATGATGGAATACACACAGCTCCAGCCATACGACTTCCTCTCAAGGACTTTCGCAGCCCTCATAGTAGTCATAAACCGAAACATCATCAATCTGAACCTTGATCGTTCCCCGCAAAGGCTGCTGGCTCGTACAGAAGAACCCAATCGACAACCTCTGATCATTACTCTCAGCAGTAATACGATACTCCTGTTCATAATACTGAAACTGTGAGATTGGCTGGTCACCATCAACAGCAATAAACAGCCTATTCGCCCCTCCCCCACCAGCAAATGTACCGAATCTGCATTCGTCCGCCTCAAGAGGCTGGCCCTGAACAAGAGCCCAGTGGAATTTAAAGACGTATTCGTGGCCGGCGACGGTGTCAGTTAGTTCCTGGAGGATGGATGAACTTCCGCTGATTGAAATGTCGGGGTATGTATATTCCCTGAGATTCGTTAGTGTTGTTGAAACGGGGGTGTTGGGGTTGGGCTTACATAGAGCGGGCACCTGTTCTGGGGAACTGGGTTGACAGAGTTGAGACGCCGAGTATGATCCACGGGTCGGCGGTGGGGTTTCCGTTGGCGTCTAGATTATCGAAAGACGGGTTCTTGATATAGTTGGTGTATTCTCCCGTGAACTCGCACACCGGCGCAGCAGAAGTCGTCGCGGTGGCTGTTGTAGAGATATCGGCGGTCGTGGAAGCAAACTCGGTAGTGGTTGCGTCAAGCGTCGCGGTTTCAGTCGTTGAGGTAAACAAAGTTGAGGAATCACCAGTGGTGCTCGAAGCCTCAGACAAGAAGGTAGTCGCCGAGCTCTCAACTGAGGTGGCGGCCGAAGACGTCTCGACCGTCGCCGAGGTCTCAATCGAGAGCGAGTTCGTCACAGTTGAAGAAACTTCAGTCGCAGCAGTACCGGAGGTCTCCAAGCCCGAGCTCGTAGCACGAGTAACCGGCTTACAAGGCCCAGCGCTAGCCTGTCCGTAGAGAGCAAAAGCTGCTACGACGGCTGAGTACTTGAGCATCATGTTTACAAGAAGGAATTAAAGAACGGAATGGCGTCGAAGCGCAGTATTGAGAAACGAGTGGACGGCGATTTGAGGAGACATTTTTGGGACCCTGTTGGATTAAATACTCCTTTGTTGAAGAGTCTCGTAATCTCCGAGACTGCGCTATTGGCTTGGAAATTCGATAGTTCACGATAGCGCGATGTGGTGTTTATAGCTTATTTTTTTAGCCTACCGTAAAATCTCACGAAATACATCACGGCTAGCGTCCATACCACCTGTTACAGATCAGGTCACTTATCTTCTCAATAAATAGGGTGAATTAGAAGAACTAAACTCCACAGAGGCTGTTTTTGGCTGTACGAAGACCAGACCTCTGAAAGGAGAGGTGTTCTGTTGTAAGGGTTGAGGCTTGTAGTAGCTTGTGAAAAACGCAAGCTAGTCTACCGGTGATGTATTTCGTGAGATTTTACGGTATCTAGTGCGGTAAGATCGGATTCGACGTCTTCATGACAGGTCGCTTCTTGTGTACCCAATCAGAAAACAAGACGAATTGTAGACTGGGATTTCAGCACTGAGTAACTATTCTCTTGCTTAAAATGGTTAAACAATTTTCAGGTTTGCATAAATATTTTGACAGTCTTGGCGACAGAAAGCAAGATCTTCAAGGCGCTCTGGAATGTGACGAGGTGCGTGCCGTGCCTAGTGTGATGGAGAGCGATGGCTGCCCAATCTGTATCAATGCATTGTCGGACGGAGCACAACTGTACAATCCTTGCCTTTAACAGATCAAAAGGTCATGTTTGTGTCTTCCCAACCCCATTGCAACGTTCTGTACCCTAATATCCCAGTTCGTCCTCATCCAATGCATCAATCACCTCTCACCAAGCCTCCCTCCTCGTGCATTCTTGCGACAGTATTACATACCACCATTTGTTTGTACAACGAAAACGAAAACGGCAGTCAGCTACCCCGCGATATGTGATATCAGCCAAGGTGTCGACCCTTTCCTCTTCATGTCTCAGACGACATGCGGTACAAGCATTCACATGCAAACACAGCCCTTTTTATCTACGTACTCAGCGGAGTATTCGGATCCGTGATGTAATTATCTGCAAGTGAGTGCATATATGACGGCAGTTTCTGTGCCGCTGAGCTTTTCAGGCAGGTCTCTTGGAATTGTGGCGGGCTGAGCGATGTATGTCTCGGCCGTACGCGGATATCATTGGTGGTGCAGGTTCTGTGTCACGTCGGCTGGTGTTGATCCGTTAAGAGACTCCGCATCTTCTTTCAGCTCGACCTGCCTCCCATTTTGAAGTCCATTATGTATAAAGTCAAATCCAGCGTACCTGCTCTATCGTTTTTCTCTTCTTCAAATTAATCTCACTGTCTTCGTAACAACTTCACTGTCGAACATGGCCTCTCTCCCAGTCACAGCCCACCGCCCCATCGGCAAATGGCTCCCCAACCAACGCCCAGCGATCCAAAACTGGATCGCATCCAAGCTCCAACAGACCAAAAGAAAGAACTTTGCTTCTCTTGATCCCAACCCCAAGATCATAGCTTTTCAGAAGCTCGTCAATGACAACCCCTACCTCAAGACTCTTGCGAATGACATGTTTACCCAGTCTTCCAAGCACTATGATCCCATTGGTGAACCAGCTCTCAAGACCTTTGATGAGTTCATCGATGTCCTCAGCCTCATCATTCAATCTGCCCCGCCGTTCTTTGACAAGCAGGATCCTCCCACTGCTATGGGTATGATTGGGTTTCCTATCAATGCTGTTCTTGATTGGCCTATGGGCACTATCGCTGGGTATGAATTCTGGCTTTTGCCTGAGGTTAATGCTTCGTTCAAGGGTATTCTTGACTCTTGGGGTTCTTTCTTGGAATCTTCTGGGTCTCAGCCTGGCCTAGAGGGCTGGTTGTCTAAGGATGCGCTGCATATGCTTGCCACTGTAGCCAACACTGGTGAGGACGGCGGCCCAACATTCGACAAGATCTTCATCTGCAACCCAGCCGACAAGTACTACGGCTACAAGTCCTGGGATGACTTCTTCACCAGAGAGTTCCGAGATGGAATGCGCCCCATCGCCTGCCCAGACGACGCCCCTCCAACCCCAGAGTACCCAGACCCAACCCTCGTCATCACTAACGCCTGCGAATCCGCACCCCTCCAAGTCGCAGAGCACGTCAAGCTCCACGATCAATTCTGGCTCAAATCCCAACCCTACTCCCTCGACAGAATGCTCAACTCCAACCCCAACACGCACAAACTCGTCGACGGAACAGTCTACCAAGCCTTCCTCAGCGCAAAGAGCTATCATCGCTGGCACGCCCCCGTGAGCGGTAAAATAATCGACATTGAGCTCGTTCCCGGTTCGTACTACAGTGAGAACTACTTTGAGGGGTTGGCGGGTAATCCTGATGATCCTGATCCCGCGGCGCCGAATTACTCGCAGCCTTATATCAGTGCTGTGGCTACACGGGGTATCATCTGGATTCAGGCTGATAATCCTACCATTGGCCTTATGGCTATTGTGTTTATTGGTATGGCGGAGGTTTCGGGCTGTGAGTTTATTGTTGAGAAGGGGGACCGTATTACGAAGGGGCAGCAGATTGGCATGTTTCACTTTGGGGGGAGTTCGCACTGCATGATCTTCCAGCCGGGTGTTAAGCTTTTGTGGAAGCGTCCGCCGCCGTATGATATGGATACGGAGAGCAATAGCCGCGTCAACAGTCTACTGGCTGTTGTCGGCAACTAAGAATATTTGGCAGTGGCTGTTTTTCCATTTGATAGTCATCTCTCGGATGGAGCTATGGGCTTGGTTGGAGCTCCAAGGTGAACCTCGCAGAGGCAGTGCCGATCATTACCTGGGATTCGTGGGGGCTTTTGGTAGACACGGCATGGCCGGAGAGCACACGGGAAGGGATTTGAGTGAGGCCATGAGATTTCTAGTCTAGGATACGAATACAAGACTACAATATGTCTGATACTTTGCCGACACTTCACCCCAATAGAGTGGTGCCATATCCATGTTCGTGTTTCCTTCAAGGCAACCCCAATCTTCCACAAAGAACAACATACTTCAGATATATCCCTACTTCTGATACAAGCAAAGAATTAGCCCATTTGTGGCGATGTGACACTTTCTGAAATAAATACTCACTTATGTTGCCATGATGGCTCGCTTGCGTCAAAATTCAAATGCATGGTAGTCCTCCGACCACTTCTGTTTCTTTCTTCTTCATCGAGTTGCGGCAAACACGCTGCTCAATGGCTGTTCATGTCGGTGAGGATCTCGTTCCACTTGTGATACCCAAACTGGTTCAAGTGGACATTGTCCTCACTCATAATCCCCTCCTGACCATCCCCAAAAGGCAAGAAAGCACATCCATGCTCATCAGCAATAGCCTTGAGCTTAGCGTTCGCATCCTCAATCACAGCAAGCTCCAAACCACGCTGTGAACAACGCAGTGATGACAAGAGTCATGTCAGGAAACTCCTTGCGCAACTGCTTCACCACAGCGCCATACGCATCTGCATCACCCTTTCGAAGACCATGCTTCTTAAGGTTGTTGGATCCCATGTGGATATACATGGTCTTGATGTTAGGCTGGTGCTGCTTTAGAAGATGCACGAGGCCTTGATCCATGCGGTACTGAACATTCAAGATCTTGTCGCCGCCAACACCAAGGTTCAGAATACGGGTGTCCTTGTTGATGCTCAGCATTCGGCCAGTTGTCTTGAAGCGCTCGAAGAGGCTGTCGCCTAGAACAGCGACGGTGTATTCACCCGGCTTGGCCTTGATCTGCGGGACGTGGGTGATGTGATGGGTCTCGTGAGATCGTGGCTTGAACATCTTGGGCGGTTTAGCGATGTCGCGATCGAAATGGAGGGATGACGAACAAATGGAGGCGAGGGCGAACACCTTTTTATTCCTGTCAGCGACAACTCAATCAGCAAATGAGGCTCTTCCAACGGGCAAAAGTCAGGGCTGCCGAAGGAGTCATTCGGTAGAAGTCAACTTACAACGTCAAAAGCCTTGTCTCGGGAATAACTTGTGTGGATACGCGTGCAGCATTGAGAGTGGTTAGACTTGGGAGGAGGAGAAAGCTAAAGTGAGTCTAGCAGGGATAAATTGCAGGGAGTGGCAGCCTAAAGCCCAGTAGCATTCACTTGTTTGCCCCGCCATACACGCACTGCCACTGCCACTGGCACAAGCAGCTACTGAGTTGTGCAAGCTGTTTATGCCAGTGGCATAAAGTGCTTGCTACCCTGTGACGTGAAGTGAATTTATTAGTGCAATCAAGTGCAATCATCCTAATTCATGATGTTTTAGAGCATGATTGCAATGGTGGACCTAGATGTTTGTCACTGGGCATGACGCGTTCGGTGATGGAATATGCGTCGATGCAACAGCAAAAAAAAGGCAGGCAAACCAATCATGCTAATATTCACAATACAATACTCTAACTCGCTTCCGAAATCATCAATGCCCATCATAAATTCTAAAGAATTCGGCCACAATCATAAGACTCAGACAGTGAAGCGGAACCTTGGGCTTCTTTCACCCATGGACTCAATCTCCTCCTCAGTCTTACCCTCAAGCAAATAATCCTGCTTACCCTCGTCACGGAGTTTGTTCTGTCGCTTGAAGTGAAGATGAAGGATGATGTTGAGGATCAACGACACAACAAGCATTCCCATGCTGGCACCGTAGCCAGGGCGGTAGTGAGGCGCATACTGGCTAGAGAAGAGGAAGGGAGATGCGACTCCAGAAGCGTTGCCGATGGTCAGATGCATACCCGTTGAGAAAGCTCGCTTTCCGTAGCGGGGGTTGTTGGCGGGCACCCAGGCGAAGGAGATACCGGATGAGAGGAAAATGCCGATGGAGACGAAACAGCACCCAGCGTATGAGACAGCGGCGCCTTTGCCAGCGATGAGCATGCCGTAGCCGATGATAGCGGATCCGATGCCTCCCATGACGAAGAAGCCTCTCTTCTGGGTGATGTCACTGAGACGAGCGCCGATGAGATAAGTGATGGCTCCGATAGCGTAGACGGGAACAGTCATGGCTTGAACTTCAGCAGATGACCAGGTTCCCATAGCCTTGACGATGGTGGGCAGGAAGACGACGAATGAGTAGAGCATAGCCAAGGTAGGGAAGAGAGCGAAGCAGTAAGCCCAAGTGGTCCAGTCCTTAACACCATCAAGAACATCCTCCTTGAGAAGCTCTCGGTTGTTCCTAGCCCGACCGACCTGCTCATCATGAATCTTCTGCAAGTTGATCTTATCCTCCCCAGTAAGAAACTTCGCAGTCTCAGGGCTATTAGGCAAAACGAAGGGAATAACAACTCCAGTGACGATGGTGGGTGCACCATTGATAAGGATGATCCACCGCCATGCACTCCAGCCCATGGCACCGTCCATAAAGCTAATACCGTATGCAACAAGACCACCAGCTACGCCGGAGATGGCAGCAGTGGAGAAGAAGTATGCGATACGGAGAGCGAGACTCTTGCGGCCGTAGTACATGGATAGGTAGAGAACGACACCGGGGAAAAAACCGGCTTCGCAGAGACCGAGGAGGAGACGGCATGCGACGAGGGCGCCGAGGTTGTTTACCCAGGCGCTGCAGGTGGCGACGATGCCCCATGCGATGGTGAGGCCGGCGAGGTAGTAGGCGGGCTTGAGCTTCTTGATGATGAGGTTGGAGGGGGATTCGAAGAGCTGGAGGGCATCAGCTTTGTAAAGAATTGAGGACTTTGGGGGGGGGGCTTACACAGTAGGTGACGAAGAGTACGGAGACAGAGAGCTGAAACTCATTGCCTGTCAGACCGAGATCTTCTTCCATACGGAACAGACGAGCGTTTCCGATGTTTACTGCAACTGTTAGACACTTCAATCTCGAGCAGAGTAGAGTGGCATACCTCGATCCATCATGTTCATCAGATATACCCACATAACCATCGGGATAATGCGATAGTCAAGCTTTCTGAGAATAGCCCTCTCAGTCTGCTTATCAACATACTCATAGTTCTCACCGCGCGCCTCCTCAATGCCCCTCGCCTCAGCCTTCATCTCAGAGCCAGAAGACGAGTTGGGGCGCGTAGGCTCTTGGGATACATTGTCATGGGCTGTCATGTTGCTGATACCGGCAAGAAAGCTAGGGAATGAACAAAGGGCAGAAGTTGCTGGATGATCGACGGGAAAGAGACAACGGTGGATGAGGGACCAGTTTTATACACAAGCCAAGATATTTCTTTACCCCGTGGGCAAAGATATGGACCTCCCCACGAACCCCAAGGTTGTCTTGTCCATATCGCAGATTCTGTTATCCAACGCCAAGCATATGCACTTGCCACGCGAGGCTTGTCTTGGCAGCTGTAACGCCTTATCCAATGACTCCCATTCGCGTGGGAGCCTCGGACGATATCCACTGAGGGTAACAGCCAAGCTCGTCATATCTCCTTTATTATCTCGGCCCATATCTGCATCTCGACTGAGCAAATACCCCAGATTCTACTGCCAAGGCTGTGACAACGGCTCCGCGTTTTTAAGATGCGTCTTTCTCTGGGGTTCACAACTCAAAAACCACCAGATCAAGTCATGAAGCTGAGGATGCAGTGGTGATTTCAAGGGGCGGCTATGACTTGAGGCTGCAGGACTTGACATAGCCGACACGTGGCGGACGAGCGGAAGAATTACCACATCAATAGCAAGTTGGTGCAGATGGGGTTTTTTATCTTGGCTGTTTCTTGGCTCTCCGAATGCCAAATTTGGGGTGAGAAGAGAACACAAGAGATGTGCAGTTTTAGGCGAGATGAGAGACTATGCTGGCCCCCAAACTCGTCTCCCCTTTACTCCGCCTTTAATGCCCCAAATTATTCATGCTTAAAACAAAGATGACCAATAGGATTGAGGCCGATTTGTTGAATCATCAGGGTAGGTAAGAGTCTATCTCCTCGCTTCACTTTAACCTACTTTCCTCTATTGATGATGATTCAGGTGTTAAAGCCAAGTCTGGGGTAGAAAAGCACAGATGGGGCACATCAGATCATCTCAGATCACAACATTCGACTTTCTTCTCTTCTGCATCTGAATCTCTAAGAACAGAATGGAAAAAAAAAAAGCTCTCACCGACCCCACGGGGAATCCCATCGAGATGAGTTGGAGAATGCGGCCGTTACGACGCGCCAGCCAAGACTGCCAAGTCTGCCAAGCGCACGCAAATCGAACGAGTTTTTTTCCTCTGGTGGAGCGATCTCTTGGATACTCCGTACTCGTCATGGTATTTCCCTGTTCCTTTGCTATCGTTGAGGATGAGGGCATTGTGTCTTTCTCTGCCCGGTAGACCGGAAATCGTGGGGTTGCTTGGCGTGTCGAACCATCGCGGGGAAGCCCTTTTCACTGACAAACCGAAAATTCTAGTGTCTTGCAGATCATTTGGAGAATACCACCAGCAAGTCAACCAAGGAAGGGGGTAATCTAAGGCCAAGAAGGTTCCTTCAATCCGTATCCGGCGCATCAGGATATGTATGTCCGTCTTGGCGGGTGCAAAACACGCGTGGCATGCACACCTCGGTTTTCTACCGAAAAGGCTTGACAGGCGTCAGCTTTATCATGCTTTTGTTTGTATGTTGAGATTGATCTGCAGATGTTTCATGGTGTAAATGTGATGTGGCGGCAGGGTCTTACAGCTGCCAATCCTTGTATGGAATTTGAGGACAATATCTGTAATACGACCTCGATTCTAGAGTTACCCGGTTACTTTTGTAGCTCAAGCAGACAGATTGACAAACACGAATTGCTCACTGATCATGCGGTACGATACTGCGTAGCCCTTGATGGGGATGCACGCTTCCAGCATAATCTGGCAATCAACATCTTGGCAATTCCGAGCCGGTTCTTTTAATAATTAAGAGCCACGCCCGGTTAGCTCAATCGGTAGAGCGTGAGACTCTTACGAGTACGCGATCTCAAGGTTGCGGGTTCGACCCCCGCATCGGGCTGTTCCTATATTCGATTGCGAGCGTCAGCGAGGCTATCCTTTTTTGCCATTTAAAGTCATGAGCTGACGTACTGTCTATCACTTGTTGGTGCTCATTTTGACTGACCACTTTGCCCTGCGTCGGCGTCGTCTCTATGTAGTGATATCTTAGCTGAGGCTAGGTAGTTTAGTTTAGATTGCTAGAGGTTATAGGGCGCTATAGGTGATTAAAGGTTATGTAACTCAGCCCATTTTGTCAAATAATACTTGCTATGCTAGTTGAGTTACAATTTGAGGATACTCAAGGTTGCTTGCTATGAGCCAAGTCATGCAGATTACCTTCTTCTCTAACTTCGAAGCCCTTCCCTTTAACCTCGGATGCCTTGCGTTGCGCTGACAATATTCCACTAACACGACCCTTAGTAGGTTGATTCGAAATATCATCAACACGGCTGGAAAGTCCTCCCGACTTAGTTGCATCAATGCTGGCTCCGAGATTGGCATCGACAACCCGGCCACTAGTGTCCTTTGTCTCGTCGGTAATATTTCTAAAATCTGATCAGCCGTTTTGTGGAGGATAATGGGCCACTGTGGTCATCCTACTGCGCCGCCCCGTGTTAGTTCGAGTCGAGAGGTGTCTGTTCTCGAGAGTGACCGCTAGGGGCCGGACTATTAAGCGCACTTCCTGACATTGTGACTCGTAAGTTGACTTTATTATATCAACTGTGTGGAGTACTGTACTTGAGCGAGGATGATTCATTAAAGAAATAACCAACAAGATATATGGCTCGGTCACAACATGTTGTTATCAATAATACGTCATTGATCAACATCTGAAGTCATTATCAGCTGACATGAACAGCCGAAGGTTAAGTCCAGTCTTTATTATTCATTTCAATTGCATTTCTTTATGAATTTTCTTTCTAATTAAATGACCTTGAAGTATTATGTCAACTTATTAGGAATTCCTTCTTTTACAAGTTCAGTGTTGGCGAAACGGCTGAACTTTTCTATTTCTATATAATGCTGGAGTTAATAACCTTGTCATCCGTTTCTTATTATTGCGAGACCGGCTGATAATAACTTTATTCAGTCGAGAGACGGGCAAGCATTACAAGTAATGGAGAGATCGAGAAAGCTCTGAGCCTCTACAATGCTAGAACGCCACGCCTCGCTGTATAGAAAGGTCACAGAATTCTCAACGCAGAAATAAGCACTGAATATAGAAGCAGTACAAGCACAGTCGGATTTACAATCGCTTCAGGTCGCCTAGAGCAGATATAACAGCAATACTTACCTATATATTACTAAAACACATCTGCTAACAACAGCCAACCTTTATATAACCAATAGCATATACTACTTTAGATACTAAAAATAAGGAACTAAGCACTTAGAGGAATTTTATCTTGTTTATTTACTACTACTAACCGGCATAGGGATATATAAGGAGAATAATAGAGGAAGAGAGAAGAACAAGGCAGGGGCTTTATAATATCCAAGGCATTAATAGGAAAAGTGTATATAGCTTTTGCTTTTTAGAGCCCTTTAAACGGTGGCCTGCCGGGCGTAATGATTCTGTCTATCTTTCTAGTTGCTAATGCTCTGAAAACTTCCAATCCTTCTATTAATAGCTACTTGCTTAAGCCTCGAATTTGTCTCCAGTCGTCCTGAAGTTAGGTAACGGCACTATTAGCACTCAAGGACAAAATTAAGAGGCTATAGAAATGTATCCTACCTGTGAAATCTCCTCATAAGCTGTTAAAATATAAGAATCTTGCTAAAGGTAGAAAGATAAAGCAGTTAGCTTTGACCCCCATACTGAAATACTGCTAGATAGCATTTAACGTACCAGAACATCGATGACGAAGTTTCCTTTTCCAAACCGCTCCTCGAGAAACCTATCTATCTGAGCTTTTGGGACATGGGACCGCGGAAACTCTGTCGCTACCAGCCTCTTGTCTACAAGCTCAGTTGGTCCCCCTTCCATGATTTGCTTCCTCTTCTTAGCATCTGCCTTCTGAACTTCCTGGATATACTTTATCGGATATGTGCCCTCCGGAGCTGCCCTAATCTTCATTTGTGTCATTTTCGATGTCATTAGATCTACTATGTCCACCCAGCCATTTGTTTCTGTCCACCAGAGCGAGGTGAGACCCCTCCCATTAGGGAAGCTACCGTCTCTGGACAAGAAGTCTGCACCAGCCTCGATCAGCATTTGAGTTACCTCCTTCTGCTGGCGGAAGCAAGCGACTTGTAATGCAGTAGAGCCAACGCTACCCCGGGCGCCTCGAGATCCAGGCTATCGTCAAAGACCAACATTGCTTCCACCAATGGTGAAAAGCCAAAAGAAGCAGCATAGTAAAGGGGCTGTGTTTCCTTCAGAGTTTCGGGATGGATGCTCCGGTCAAGGGCGTGGATCCAGCAACCATAGTTCCCCCCGCTTTCAGAGTTCCGAGTGGAAAGGAATGCCGAGACCACTTTCCAATCTTTCGCAGATGGGTTACGTAGATGGTATGGCCAGTTCCATGCTGCGTAGTCCAGGAATGGGTACCTGGATACAGTACTTTTGCTGATTACTCCGCAACCACTATTGAACTCGGAATAAGACAGGTAGGTCAGGCACCACCGCATAATCTTCAGGTGACACTCGGTATCCCCACCGAGTGCGAAGTAGGAAGCTGAGCTGTTCTTGATCCAGTCGGATGTGAGAAATGTCTTGATGGAAGAGTGACTAAGAGACACGGCTTGAGTCACTAGATTGAACTCAATTAAGCCGTTTGCATATTCGAGAAGTATCATGGGGTCGTGAAGGTGAATGTCATTGTCTATAGCATCGTCATCCTCTTCCACAACAACAGCATCTGCAAGTTCCTGTAGATTGAGCGGCCGAAGCGAGTACGCTAGCCATAATAAAGCTCTTTTGATGAGTCGCCGGTCTTCAGTATTTTTGATGTTCTCCAGAGTTCGTTTGTATGTTTCATTGAGATTCGAAGGCACGTCGGACAGGACCCTACGTACCCCTCGACCAGTTCGTTGAGACGCAAGATGGTCCATTTCACACTGAGCATAGCAGAACCTAAACAGTAGCAATCAGACATAAACATAATTTAGACCTACATTCCATTTGACTTGCTGAGCACGGAATTTCGAACCTCTTCTTGGAGGCTTTCGCTCAGCATACCGAGTGTTTTGTCGAGCTTCAGCCTACAGTCGATATAGACACGAATGTCATTATCAACGTCGTCAGAACTCATCAGTGCGTCAAAGCGTATGACCGACGGATCAGTGTTGAGAGACCAGTCGGATGTGCTGGAAATGATAATCCTCAAGTTTGGGAACTTGCTGCCAGCCTGTGACATAAAGTGTCTAGCTCGGTGCTGGTTTCGCTTTCGTTAATTGCATCAAGGACAAGATATGTCAAGTATTTAGCTGGAACGTGCTCGACGAAGACCTTCTCTAACTCCATGGCTGAAAACTTGGGCTTTTGAGCTTTACTTTTTCTAGCCTCAGCTTTGGCCACAAGCTCTTCGAGAATAGCTGGTACTTCATATGAAATTTGTGCAATGAATGAGCCTAAAATGTTCGAGAGAGTCTGGAGGTTTGAGTTGTCAAATGAGCAGTAGAATGGCAGCACTCTTGCAACTTGAGGCTGAGTTCTCAGATATTCTATTACATAGGCTCTGAGAGGGTGTTAACGGGCGCTATGGAGATGGCACTTGAACTTAAAAAAGCGTAGTTTTCTCCGATCCCGCTTAAATAGCTTGTCAGATAAAATGGCTGATAGAGGCGGGTCGTTGCATGAGATTACACTTTCCTTTAAGCCTGAGAATGGCGCCTTGCTTGTCACTGATGTTGAGAAACTGTTGAAGCGGCCCTTCCGTGAACCAGCTCGACGTTTCTAGTTGATGCTCGCTCAAAGCCTTTGAATGGATTGTTTCCGGCCCAATAGGCGCCAGGTGCTGAAGCAGCTGCTCATGTTTCACCTCTAGATCCACAGTTATTAATAGTCTTCACACGTAGCCTTGGGACCTACCTCTAGGTTCAGCCGTCTGGCTACCTTGGCCTTGCTCGATAGAAAGTTTGAGCTCTTGTATCTGCAACAAGTCCTCGTGATTCGATGAGCTGAATAACCCGATTAGATACCCTTTGTATGAGACCTTCGATAAACTCCCGTGAAACTCACAGCCTGTCTGTCGTCATGGCAAGCAGAAACCATGTCTCCACCCTCTCAATCCGCACTAAATGCTTGACCAAATCGTCCTTTTTCCAGTACCAAGTCAACCGCTTGGTCGAGCGTGCCAATCGCGATTGCGGCTTTTCGATATCACGCTTCAACGTTTCAATAGTATCACAGGCCGTCTGCAGCATCTGGATAAACTGCTGGGATGACCATTGACTTGATTGTGCTTGGTTTTGGAAGTGTTACAGCGCTCCGTTCAGCGCTAAAAGCCTTACTAACAGCTCGTTGCGAAGTTTCTGTATATCCGTGGGCGCATCTCTAGCATCGACTGAAATGCTAATGAAGGTATTTATAGCACTGCCAACGGCGAGTATAAGCCCAGCGATGGAGATTGGATCTGCCATTACAGGGTGGGATGTAACTAAATAGCATAGGGAAAGTACTATTAAAGCTAAGAGTTCGCCAGATATGAGGATGTTGAGGTAGAATAATTCCCTACACTTCTGCTCCTCCTTGAGATGGTACAGAATGATTTAAACCCCGCGTTTTTGCCCTTTTAGGATTATATTTTACGACCCCTGTATGATTACTATCCAAAGAGCCGCCTATTATACGGAGTACTATGTACTCCATTCTGACTTTGCTTACTCCGTAGCAATTCTATATACACTAATAGTGACGTTTTTCTACTCTTAACTCATGCCCACTTTTCATAGAGAGAGGAAGTAAACTCTATCAAGAGTGGGAAGAATCAAGCGGTATAGGTGTTGGCTATCGCGAGATTGGTGTGTAACCTTGTCAATGAATGACCTGAAGTTCTGCACTGCAATGCTTTTCTTTTCTCTTTCCTCTCTGATAGACCAATCACACTCCGAGTCTCACACCTCATTGCCTAAGATCGCAACGGCCAACAGCATATTTCAAGCAACGCTATTGGGGGTAAATTAGCCGCCCAATGTCAAAGGCCAACGGGGCATAGATACAACACAAAAGTCCTACATGCTCAGCCAATTTTCAACCCTCCCCCCACTCACGTTACACTTGGCGCCTCTCAAGCTAGGTAATTGACCTGGCGCGGCCGCGGGTCGCATCATTAGCCAGCTTCACAGGCTGCGCCGAGTTCCATTTGAACATTTTCAGCGGCTAACTCTCTCTGTATGCTAACGTCATCTACAAGTCAAATCTGCCTTGGTGGTGATATTGATTCATCCTTGTACCGCATTCAAGTTCTCTCGTCGATACTATCGTAAAGCACAAAATTAATGCTACTCTCTCATTTCTGAACCAAGAATCTCTCTTAACCATGCTTCATCCTCACCAAACCACAGAATGTCCACACCTAGAGGGCCGGATAATGATGCTACCAAACAAGGCAGAGGTTGAGGCGAGGATAACAACGACCGTGCCTATCACAAGCGGCATCTTCAACCATCCAGTTGTTATCCTCTCAGAGGAAATTTATCAGGGAAAGGTGGCAGTTTTTGTTGTCAGTTTTCAGATTTCCCATGCTACAGCTTACTTTGACACACGCCATTGCTAACAAACACTACTAGGTGACGAGCTTCGACGGTACACCCATCGAGAATCGTCATCCGGATCCCATCCGACGTCAATCCTACCTCCCAATATGTCCCGCCAGACACCCAGACACCCGCTGCGATCTTATTGCTGCGCACGGAAAGACGATGAAAAAAATTCTTATGTTAACATCAAGGATGTTCACGAAATTCCATTTGTAGCTCTCCGATCCTGCTGGCGCGATAATGATCTCCTCCTGGAGACAACGTCCTACCAAATACTTACCTCAGAATTGTGGAAGCGAAATCTTGGAGACCTGGTCATTAGACTGGATGGCCATGGCATATTCGAGCGGTCAGGCCAGTCTGCTTCTAGCGAAGTTCCTGTTCCCGTCCATTTCAGCCATCAAAGCCTTGGTCGTGATATCAGTTTTGCCAGGACATCTAGTCCCCCCCTCTCAGCATCTTATGGAACATTCATCCAAAACTCTACGACGTCATACCCTCGATCCTATGCTTCGGTCCTTGCCAATGCGAACGCTGCGAGAGACTATAATTATCCAAGCAAGGTATATCAATTCCAGCAAACTGTGCCAGTGAGGCACGGCGATATTGCATCACAGCAAAGCCGTCTCAGAACAGAGCAGCGGTATCATGATGAAGTCAATTTGGAGACAAGTGGGCCGAATTGGCTTGAAACCATAGCCATCATATGTTTCCTGCTGGCTGCTTGGTACTGGCTTGCCAGCTCGACTGTTGATTGACTTCCAGACAGTTTTGAGGCTTCGGCGATGAAGCAACCGTGGTAGTCAGTGTTTTGTTAGGGCACACCCTTAAAAGGCTGGCCTGCAGAGTTGGTAGAGAGGGAGGAAAGACAAAGTACAAACTCTAATGGCAAACGGATAAGTGCCACGGTTAGGAGACAAACTAGCATAGGGCCTACTAATCATCTACAAAGGTACCCTAATGGCATCAGCATAACGAAGGTTCTTCTTACGTGGGATTTTAATGGCGACAAGTTATCATTAATCCGTATTATTAGGTGTTAACAGGGATAAGAGTTGCTATTTTATGGATGACTGCCGCCTATAAGGTTGAGCTTTAGGCTGCGAACATTTCCGTAACCTCATTGTCAAAGACTCGTTGAAAGGCCATTTAGACTTCCTCGTTGTTTTGCTGATTCAGCCAGTATTCTTCCAGCAATTGCCCCACCATCCTTCGAGCCCTTGGGAGTCTGCCTTGGCGCATAAAACCTGTATATGATTGGGTGTAGCCCATCATCAAGGCTGCGGGCGAACCAACAGCTGAAATGCAGCCCGCGGAGGCTGACAATGACATTTCCCCGCCTTCACCGTAAGTCTTTCCCGTCTTGTGTGAAAGTTTTTCATCTCAAATCTATCAAAATCTACTCCGCTAGTACAACGTTACATTTCAGTACCGTTGTGAGCCATGAAGAAACTTGTGAGCCGCCTCAGACTAAAGCAATTGCCAGACCCGACTGTCGAACAATCAGCGACAGCCAACGACTCCGGTCATGGCTTGCCCGACCAACCTTCACCATCCACCTTTCCAGATGGCATCGAGGTCTTGCACGACGAACCAAATGCCATCGTTGATATTTGTTTTGTACATGGCTTGACTGGAAGCAGGACGGGCACATGGAAAGCGCACGGGCAGTCGGAGCCTTGGCCTAAGACACTTCTTCCACCAGCCCTTGGCAGGGCTCGGATAATCACGTATGGGTATGATGCGTACGTACTTTCCAAGCCGCTAGCATCATCGAATCGACTAGTCGATCACGCTATGAATCTCCTCACGGATCTTACAGTCGATCGACTCAGCTGCAACGCGTCCTGTCGCCCGCTTATCTTTGTCGCCCACAGTTTGGGTGGTTTGGTGTGCAAAGAAGCTATACTCATTTCGAGGAATAACCCAAATTCTCATCGTCGTGAGGTTTTCAATCAACTCAAAGGCATTATATTTATGGGGACCCCCCACAAAGGATCATGGATGGCTAATTGGGCTTCTATACCTGTATCAGCTCTCGGCTTGGTCAAGTCGGCTAATAAGTCCCTTCTGAAGGTTCTGGAGACTGATGATCAATTACTTGAGTCTATCCAAATCAGATTCCTTTCGCTAGTCAGGGAGCAGCGCGAGGCTGGCAGACATCTCCAGGTTGCATGCTTCTTCGAGGAACTTCCCCTTCAGCGATTTGGTCTGGTTGTCTCCAAAGAGTCAGCCACATTCGAAGGCTACGATCCTGTATCTATTCATGCGAATCATGGAGATATGGTCAAGTTTAGCTCGAATGGTGAAAACGGGTTCAAAAGGCTTGTTGGTGAGCTGAAAATGTGGACGTTGGAACTCGGTGAGCAGTGGTAGCTCTCCTAGTACGTTCCCAAGCTAACAATATGGACAGTATCGGGTATGGCTTCAATGGAAGCTCCTGGTAGTACAGACACCAGGCTTGTGGGCGAGAGGGGTCATACGGCTAGTTAGTGTTCACTTTGGCATCCTTCAAATCCGGGCCTAATCATATAGCAGACTCTAGCAAACATCATATTCCGCTCCCGAAGAACAGAAACTTTGTAGGACGTGAAGAAGTAGTTCTTTCCCTCGAGTTTTCTTTGTTCGCCGATCGAGAGTGTCCTCAGGTTGCCTTAGTCGGAATGGGTGGAATGGGAAAGACACAAATTGCTCTTCACCTTGGATACACAGTGAAGAACAACCCATTGAAGTACGACAACTGCTCCGTCATTTGGATTCCTGCTCTAAGTGAAGCAAGCTTCATGCAAAAATGTCAGGCCATTGTCGACTCAAGAGGTATCAAAGCTGGATTCCTTGACCCTAGGGAGGCTTTCCAAGTGTTCTTCAGCTCCGCTGAGGCAGGTAACTGGCTTCTCATTGTCGATAACGCTGATGACATCAGCGTCTTGAACGGTTCAGAAGAGCGAATTGGTGGAATCGCCTCCTTTATTCCATCCAGCGATAGCGGTCGTGTCCTCTTCACGACGAGGTCTCGCGAAGTAGCCGTTCAAGTTGCAAAGAACAACATTATTGAGCTATCTCATATGTCCATGATCGATGCAAAGCTCTTATTGCATGGAAACCTTATTGATCAAATCCAATTGGATGATCATAAGCTCGTCGATGAGCTTCTGCAAAAGCTTACATTTCTTCCACTTGCCATCAATCAAGCAGTTTCATATATAAACACAAACAAGACTTCCTTCAAGGAATACCTCCGACTTTTCAAAACATATCAAGATAAGGTCGAACTACTAAGCTCTACTTTCCGGGATATTAATCACTACCACAGCGCCCAAGGCGCCGTCACTACAACATGGATCATCTCGTTCAGCCAGATTAGTGCCACGAACCCAGATGCGATAGACCTTTTGAGGTTTATTGCTTGTATTGAGCCAAAAGAGATACCCAAGTCACTATTCCCCCGAACAAGCTCTGAGCAGAAAATGACAAGGGCAATTGGAGTACTTCTCGGCTATGGCTTTTTAAGTCAACGAGAAGGCACTGATATCTTTGATACGCACAGCCTAGTCCATTTGGCAACGCGTCTATCGATTGAAAGGCAAGGCCTTAGGCAAGTAACGCGTCAAAAGGCATTGAAACATGTTTCGGAAGTGTTCCCAGACGATAACTGGGAGGCCCGCTGCCTATGGTCGCAATATCTCCCCCATGCACTCAGCCTCCTTATGGGAGGGCCCGGAGGGGCGAGTGTGGGAAATGATAACGAATACTCACTTTCCCTGGAGTACTCGGTTGGCAGATGCCTGCTCAAGGACCACCGGCCACAAGAGGCAGTAGAGCTGCTCAAGAATGTTGTTCAAAACTCCACCAAGCTTGTCGGAGATTGGTTTCGGCTGATCGACGGACAATATACGCTTGCATTGGCATACCTACAGAATGGCCAAGTCAGTGAAGCAATCGAACTGATGGAGCACGTGGTTGCAGCCAGTGAAGCGACCCCGATAGAGGATAACCGTTCTCGCATTGAGTTTGAGAGCCTACTTGCATTCGTCTATGCATCCAAGGGCCAAAGCGAAGATGAGACCAGGATGTATCTGCATGTTTTCAAGTCTATGGACAATCTCTCTGAGGATGATCCTCTTCAATTCTTCGTTGGCCGTGAACTCACTTTCTCGTACTTGGTACGTGGCAACATCGAGTTGGCAATTGAGCTATGTGAGAGAATTGTGGCAATTCCAATAACCTCGCCAGAAGACTATTTCCAGAGGTCGTCTTCACAGTTCCTCCTTGCTATTGCATACAGACAAGATAACAGAATTCGAGATGCAATCAACCTGCTGGAGCATGTGGTTACCAGTCAACGAAATTTAGCACAAGACCATCCTTCATTGCTTATTTCACAGCGTGAACTGGCAGTGACATATATGGTTAATGGCCAACTTGAGGAAGCAACAAGACTATTGGAACATGTGGTCGAGATCAAGAAGTCACTTGCAGAAGACCATCCCGATCAGTTGCTTTCACAGCACCAACTTGCCCATATATACCTGGTTCGAGGTCGGATTCATGAGGCACTCGAATTACTACTGCATGTCGCCACGTTCCAGCAGTCACTTGCAGAAGACAATGCCCGTCGCCTAGTACTAGAATATCATCTCGCGGTAGCGTTCAACGAAACTGGCCAGACAAAGAAAGCTATTGGACTATTAGAGCGTCTGGTCGAACTCCTAAGGGTTTACCCAGATGACGACATCGATCGTCTAGCACCAGAGTTAGAGCTCGCAATCGCATATCACAAAATCGGGCAGGTCAAAGAAGCCGTGGAGCTACTAAGGCATGTCGAGATGAATACGAAGTCACTGGCAGAGAACGATCCTTTCCGTCTAGCATGCAGGTACAAACTTGCCGTGGCTTACGAAGACAATGGCCAGCTCAAGGAAACGCTAAAGTTACTAGAGCCTTTTGTTCAAGTGGTGTCAAGATTAGTCCCCAAAACGGATTCTACTTTATTAGGCTTAAGGAAATGGTTAATAGAGATATATTTAAAGAACAAGAAGATTAAGAAAGCATGTAAGTTACAGAAAAGAGTAAAACGAATAGAAAAGTATATAGCAGTATATAGTGAGATTTAGCATTCTATTAGAATATAAGC
>JAAOAJ010000389.1:0-18897 GCA_013781345.1 Fusarium coicis
GGGACTGTAAAACATACCTTGGACTTTCCTCCAGACTCGCAAAATGCTTTCTAGGCTCTGGTCAGCGATGGCCAGACGGACGATAGGGACGGTTTCGCAGGATGCGCGATAATATAGGGACATACCACGCTGTTGTGAGCTGTAGCCTCGGGTGTTCCGGCCGGTGTCGTGCCTGAAGGTGAAGCTCCGGAGGGTCCGTCAGATGCTCCTATGAATTGTCAGCTCTGGACGTGTGCTGTGTTTATTTTGGGCAGCCTAAAACCAAAGAGGTCGATCGCAAGGCAGCGCGCATGAGAATACGTACGATTGGAGACATTGCTGGCTTTTCTTCTGATGCTACCGAGCACCTTGCTCATACCAAGACCCTTCATGGACTTCATGGCTGAGTTGGAAGCTCGCGCCACAGCGGGCGACTCTAGGGGTGGAGGAATCGGGGGGCTTCTTGGAACAGGAGGCGAGATGATGCCTGGAGTTATAGCAGTGTTTGGCAACTAGATAGATGAGGAACAACAAAGTTGTTGAGGTGAAGTCAAGTCGTGACTCGCAAAAGTTGAAGATGTAGGTAGGTAGGTAGGTAGGTAGGTAGGGAAATTAAGGCTCAAATGGGAAGGCGCCGGGATGCAATGCAATTACTATCACGGTTTCAGAAGCGAACGGTGATGTTGGTTGGTCTTGGGTACGTTTCTGCCTCTCGGAGCTGACGATGCTGGAGCGAGCGTCGAATGATTGGCGCCGTTGTCTGGGAGGAGCAAGGGTATTGATCCTTTTGGACTTGGTTTGAAGTTGAGGACAAGATTGCTTTTGACTCGAGGGATGTTCGTAGTATGATGGATGATGACAAAGCAGCAACCAAACACTGATTGTCCGGTGATTTAGTAGGTAGGTTGTTGTTAACTCGTAACTCTTCTGTGACTGTAACTGTAGGTACTCGGTCGTTTCTTGTTGGGTCTCGTCGATATTCAACGTTCGGAGTTGTTAGAGGATCCGTGATGCGCCTCCCGCTAATACAGTCCCGTGCGTCACCCACTCTCTGGGCTGGGATTTGCAGGGTCCTACAAGGTCGAACTAGAGCAATCTTGCGATAGGCAAAAAATGTTGAAACGCGAGGAAAGAGAAGATATCGATTTATGCATCAAATAAACACAAGACTATAGACAATGGCCTAATTATCAACAAACATAACTACTATCTTAACCCAACTGTAAAGCGGCTGCCGTTGCACAGCCTCATCACCCTACGCAATCAACCCCTCTCTATCGCCGCCGTAACACATGACATTAGCATTGCCTACCTACCTAACCTTACCCTCAGCGTTAGTATTGGCATCGTGTCTTGGCTTCACTCTGGGCTTTGTCATGAAATGTGCCAGACCTCTTTCTCACTAACATTCATCTGAGTGACGGACAAACAAGAACGCGTGGCATTTCAATATGCGGAGTGTTCATCTAAAAGGTGAAGATCCGCGCTATCTCCACAGTGGGAGCCGTTCTTCTGGATTTCTAACACGCGGCCCGAAGCTTGAAAGTTGGAGAGGTGGTTATAGTGCACCCTTTAACTTACAGTAGATGCCGTTAATAGTGAGCGGTAGACTGTGTCAAGTTATAGGCTTGAACTACGTAAGCCTCATCTACTAAGATCATGCTTGTCTCAAGAATCTGACACTCAGAGATCGCATACACCGTGAGGCTGGCAGGGGTCTCGCTGTATTCGTTAAATTACTACGGACTTCAGGTTGTATAAGTCCGACAGACTCTCGAACCTGTCGGCAGTTTTCTTTGCGCTGGTGTAGCCCACAAGCGAGCATCTGATAAACGACACCGTTTCCTGTCGCCCAGGCCTCCAGCATATGCTCCCACGACACCCTCTTGTAGTCAACGTCGTGTGTATTCTTCATTATATAACAGTACAGCTCTTGACCGCCATGAAAAGTCTCCATACAGACGACCGCTGGACATGGTTCTTGGCGCTAGCTACTGACTGACCACCCTTCGCCTCCTAGTCTTCGTCATCACCCTCGTCGTCCGACTCATCTTCCGAATCCGGTGATATATCCTCCACAATCAGATTTCCTGACCGTCCAATCTTCTCCCCCATCGTCGCTGTTGTGCTAGGCTCGTACACCGTTCTGGGGAGAATTGAGGCGATTCGGAACTTGTACTCGTGCTCGTACTCCCCCGGCTTATCACCACCCGCTGCACCCTCCTCTTTGAGAACACTGTAGCACTCCACAAAGGCATACAGGTCCTCCAGGGAGGCATCTTGGGGGAACCGCCGCACAATTCGGCCGATACCCGATTCCTCGGGCATCTTGAGTGCGACTCGTACCACGCTCTTATCGCTGGTTGGTGGCTCGGGCATAATAGTTGTTGCTCTCCATGCAATCCATTGCTCGCGCTTCTCTTCGAGTCTTTTTGCTGCCTCTGCTTCTTCCTGTGCGCGCTTCTCTGCTGCAGCTGCGGCCGCCGCGGCTTCTCTCTTCTGGCGTGCACGTTCTCGGTCAATAGCTAGTGACCGTTCGTAGGCCGAGTCTTGCTCGGTTCGTAGATTTCTTGTGACTTCCTGGGCTGTTCGCTCTGCGCGTACTCCATCCAGATCTGCACCGTACTTTTCGATTGCTGCTCGAAGCTCTGATAGGTAGGTGGAGGGGGGCATGGGTCCAACGAGTCGCTTGACGATCCCCATTCGTGTGCTACCCTCCTTTGGTGTAAGGCAAACCAATGCCGAGAAGGGAAACTTGGTGCAGATATACTCCTGAGCCACCTGGTATGCCTCAGAATCCAAGACGTTTCCGCCCCACAGAACTATGTTGTTGGAAGGATCTTTGATGAAGTTCACCACTTCTGGTGCTAGTAAAGTGTCTTTTACGAAAGACTCAGTATCGTCGTGCTCAGGCGACATCAATACCACAAGCATAAACTTGAGGTCCTTCTTGGCTTGATCATGCGCCTGAGCGACACCGCCCTCGAAGAAGGGCAATTCGTTCTCCCCATACTCCTCCTCGAACTCTCGCTTGAATCTCGAGGCTGTATCTCGAGGCATGAGAGGTCTTCGGCCATTGGTGCCTCTGAAGCCTGTCGAGATTCTGCTCGTAACAGCCCGTGGCCGAATCGAGGCGGGCAAGAAGGACAGCGCATAGATCAGAGTCCGAAAAAGAGTCGAGGCGGCTCTCCAGCCCAAGCTAAAGGGGGTGAGGAGCAGGCCCAGCAACCATGGAGTTCGGTTTGTGATAGGGTTCTGAGGCACGATCCTCGGAGCTAGATCAGTGCGCTGTCGAGGTGAAGCTCGAGGGGCACGAATTGCCTCATCAAAAAGACTCTCTTGTAGGTTTTCGTGCCGCGCTGTTGCCCGGGGTATTTCTTGTTGTGCTGCAGCTACTGGGTCTGCAACTTCGCCGTCGAAGAACTTAGCGATTGCGATCTATGATGCGTCGTTAGAAGGACGAAAAAGAGCAAAGAAGCGGGTTTGATACCTGAACATTCCATTCGGAGCGGCGGAGAAGCGGAATAGCTTCGCTGATCTCTTGGTTGGTCACTTGTGTATATTGATTGAGAGCCTCCTGCTGAGTAGTGGACAGTTGTCCCAAGTCCATGTCGCCTTCGGTCATGTTGTTGTAACCTATATCGTCCACACTGCTCTTGCTGCAGGGTTCGAAGAATGCCTCTCAGATGAACAGTAAGAAGAGGGGAAAGGAACCGAGTTCAAATGGGCGGGAACGAAGAGTGAATGCGGTCTACGTCTCGCTTGTGGTGTAACCCCACGGTTTTATAAGATCCAATACATTGAGCATTCGTAAATAAGTGGTTGGAAGATTCCGGCTTTGCTGTATATAAGTGAAAAAAAAAAGGAGTGTGGGGGAAAATTAGAAAGTTCAAAGCGTCGGGTGTAAAAAGGAAGTTTGGAGTTTGAAATGAGCTCTATTGAAGTATCTCTTGTATGTGATATCGAAAGAAGAGAGCTAGAGATGAGGTTGACGAATGATGGCATCAAGCGCGTCAGAGCTAAAGTGGGCGGGCTTGCTTATCAAAAGTCAGATTAAACCCGTTTTGGGGTGGGCTATTCTTCGGGACAATGATCTTATTGGTGTCTTGTAGGAACAACGAACGAACTGGCTTTCGGGTTTGGCGTCATGCCGTGGAGACACATGTCCAAGTATATTTCCATACAAAAATAATAGAAAAGATACTAGGACCAGGCGCATTACTTTGCTTGCTGGGCTCGCGACACTGCAGACTTGTTCACCCAACCCAACTGAAGTGTCTAGTCCCTCCACCAAAACTGCCCCCCACCGCCCACATCCACATCCGCACCTAATCCAACCACTCGTTCAACTCCTCATACCTACCTTACCTCAACCTCACCTCTCCTCCCGACCTCGCAAGACTTTGCTTGCTTCCGCTACCAGAGGCGACGGCCCGCGCCTTGTTTTCCTTCGAACACGGCCGTCGGCTCCCCGCGCTTTAATCACTGTTCAAGCTGGTCTGCAACGGCCAGCCTCTGGACCCCGCCGTTCGTCTCGTTACTCCATGGGCGGCCGCTCGCCTCGATCAATTGAACAATGGGAAATGCTTGCCAGAGTCAAGTAGGTGCTGTTTTTGTCAGTATTCGGCCTAGGTCCTGTGGGCATTGTTATCTGCACAAGATCGTTTCTCAGTCGGCAGCTTGCTAACATCCTCCTCTTTCAGACGTCGTAAACACAGCCAAGCGGGCTGCACTACCTTCAACACTATATAACTGACCATGGCGACTTCGCGTTATCAAACGGCCGATCTACGACGCCAAGTTGGGTCCCCGAGACCCAAAGGACGCGGTTCGTTTGCCCTTCCACCCATCCCACGATATCGACACACCCCGCCACCATCAAATCAACTCCAACATGAACGCTGACCTGTGCTCTCCAGAGAATAAAGATACACTATGCCGAAACGTACTTATATATGGCCATTGTCGATACGAGGACCAAGGCTGCGCCTTTAGTCACGATCAGAACAAAAACAACTCCAATTCAGACTTGTAGGTTACTCAAACTTTTGTTTTGTTTGTTTGTTTGTTTGTTGTTTTCGGGATGGATGGACCCGACCCATGATGCGACAGTTCGCAGTACCCAAATTTAATCCGACTTCGCTTGGCTTATAAAGTTACACACTTCAGCCATGAAAGCCTCGCGCTGTCGGTTCATGGTGGGGTTTTTAATGAGGCTTGTAAGTGATCATTGTATACCTTGCAGTGGTTACATACTTTTTCTCTGTAGACAGGAGGCTTCAATGCTGCAGCAGGAAGGACCGTATGTCGCATGACCTCTCCGCTCATCGGCCGATACTCCCTCGTCACTAATGACTTGCCAACTTAACTTAACTTTACTTCAACTCTTCAAAAGCACAACGCCCCATGTACCAGCAGCCCTGGTGCTGTATCACTACTTCAGGCATATAATATTCCCGCCCTGTTTCTTACTCAAGTTGACTCTTGCGAGCTGCTACTCCATATTCAGCAACTCACACTACGATTTCGACCCTTCAACATGGCCATGGCTAATGACGTTGAACCCAGATCCAAGAAAGCACTCAATGTTGAATCGCCATCTTTCACGCCCACTAGCGTTGGAATTAATAAAAAGGCCACCTTCTCTTCACAGGCTGCCAGCGCTCCAGCTTTTACACCACGTGGCTTGGGCTGTATGTCCTCCATAAGTACCCTCGTTCTTGTGCCAGTCAACTGACAAAATGCTTGTAAAGCCGCTACCCCGGTTGGGCCCCAGGACAGCGACAGCAGCGTCTTCAATCCTGCAACTGTCCGCGAATTTACCCCTAACTTTGACGTGAACAGCACGGTATGATCTGTCACTGCCGATATCGAGGCTCTCCGCTAATTACCTAGATAGACTACTTCCGCAAATGGTTCCGGTCAAGATGCCGGGATCTCCTATGACCCCTTCACTGTGCCTACTATGAATCAAGGCATCACTACTCCTCAGTACAACCCTTATGCTGAAGATCCAGGAGCTCTCGGTGGCCATAGGCCAGGGTACTTCCCAGCACAAAATGCATTTGCTGCTCCTGTTCAACCTCTGGTACATCACTTATACTTCCCCTCTGGGCAACGTCGAGATGATTTGATGCCATATCATCGCGTTTCTCACGACTTTTTCATCTCTGAGAAAGATCGAGTTGAGATTGTCAATAAGCTTGAAGCGACTGGCCAAGTTCTCCCAAACTCGCAGTTACCGCAACTCGACAATTACCACAACTTGGTGCCCTTGGATACAACCCATCGGAAGAATGCTAATATCTTTGGCTACCCGAGCTGGGTCTATAAAGCTACACAAACCAAGTCAGGCCACACTTATTGTCTCAGGCGATTAGAAGGCTACAGACTCACCAACGAGAATGCCATCAGGCTTGTCAAAGAGTGGCGGCGCATCAACAATGGCAGCGTGGTTTCTATCATCGATGCGTTTACTACTCGCGCTTTCGGGGACAGCTCACTCATCTTTGTACAAAACTATTTCCCCCTCTCCAAAACACTAGTTGAGGCTCACTTGACCCCAAGCAGTACCCATGGTACACGTTTCCAAGCTAAAACACCCATTGCTGAGAACGTCCTGTGGGGTTACATCTCACAGATTGCCAATGCGCTCCAGGCCATCCATTCAGTCAATTTGGCAGCACGATGTATCGATCCTAGCAAGATCATTCTTACAGACAAGGGCCGCATCCGTCTCAGCGCATGCTCTATCTTGGATGTCGTTCAATATGATGCTCATCGATCCATTCAGGAACTTCAGCAAGAAGACTTTATTCAATTTGGCCGGCTATTGCTCTGTCTGACGACTAACACTCTGCCAGTCCATCTCACCAATTTTAACATATCTTTGGAACAATTGTCGAGGGTGTATTCAGTCGAACTGAGGGATACTGTGCTGTGGCTCCTCACCCCTCAGCAACCACCCGCTCAGAAAGGCATAGACGAGTTCGTACGCGGAATTGCTGGTCGTATCACATCCACGTTTGACCAAATTCTTCAAGCCAATGACAAGGCCCGCGCCGACGTCATGCGGGAGGTGGAGAACGGTAGGACAGCCAGACTGTTGATGAAACTCGAAACCATCAACGAGCGATATGACTTCAACGGGGATCAGAATTGGTCTGAAAATGGTGAGCGGTATATGCTCAAACTCTTCAGGGATTATGTTTTTCACCAAGTGGATGGCAACGGTAATCCAGTTCTGGATATGGGACACATGCTTCGTTGCCTGAGCAAACTAGATGTTGGGACGGAGGAGAGGGTTTGTCTCACCAGCCGTGACGAACAGACCAGCTTCCTCGTCAGCTACAAGGAGCTTAAAAAGATGCTGGCGAATTCCTTCGGAGAACTTGTCAAGGCGAGCAAATCAGGTCGAAGCTTTTAGTCCCAGCAGGAACAACAACCTGGCTCGTGGCAAGTTTCAGGGATTCGCGGTACAAAGCCTCAATACCCACGAGGACATTAGAAAGGGTCAAACCGAGGGTGGGGGGCTAGATTTGATGGTAGATTGGTGGGTATTGGTCCTAGTCAGTCTCGTGCAACTTCTATTCCCACGAGGCCAAAGTCCCACAAGGCAACAGAATATAGTCCATGGAAACAAACACATCAGGAGGAAACAAGGTCTCGAAGCGAATCAGACTCGTCACTAGAGGTTCCCAGCGAGTTATGCTGGGGCTTCGAGAGGAGACTAATGTGCAACGCACAGGCAGGCCCAAGGCAAGCCTCCGTCATTGCGTGAGGATGGATGAAACGACGAGTTACAGGAAGGATCGAGTCCTCAGAACGACAAGGACGTCCCGACTATCGAAAAGGAACATGGACAGAAGAAGAAGAGGGCCAGAAAAACAAAAAGCACCAATTTTTGAGAACAGAGTCTCATTCAATCACGACACCTTGGGTACTTATAAGGGCATCGCCTTGGATCAGTCAGGCAATCAGAACTGGCAAAATCGCCAGAAGGTTTCTAGCCACGCGTCATGTGATGCGATGGGGGTTGGGACATTGGAGGCAATCTACAGATTCATGATGGTCTGCCATGGCTGATGATGTTTAGACTGTGTGTGTATATATGGCAGAGGTTAGTGGTGATTCCGAAACAGAGAGAGACGATATAGTGAGACAGAAGTAGCGTATTTGCCTTTTCAATATGATATATTGCCTTCATTCATTACAATATTCTATGAAGTGGCGGCTAACGTGACAAATTCACGGTTGGAGCCAAGGACTTTCGTAAGATGCTGCTTTCGATGCCCATGCATAATCCAAAATACCATGCTAGTAGCTGGCGATGTAATTGTGTCGCTCGGTTTCTTGGATTTAAACCAAGCTTGACACGGCCATATATATTGTACCAGCTCCAGGTGGGACGTGTGTTTTTTGCCTTTGTCGTAATATTCGTTTCCAGCCTGATGACAGTTGACTCCTCAATCATCCTCGGCTTGTACAAAAGGGTTGGCAATCTCTTCGCTGCCGTCGACAGGGCTGACGAGAACAAGCAGAGTACCTCGAACAACTACGAGGCCAAGGGATCGAGTGGAGTCGTTGCCTTCGTCGTCTGCAGTTCTAGTGTTAGCTACGAGTGCCTAGCCAGGAACGGAGAGAATATGGATCAGGAGATGGTTTGCAGGAGTCGCGCGTCGTACCTCGAACAACCTCGTGTACATCATCTAGTACCAGGTTCATAAGAGCATCATAGCCCTTCAATGTGCCCTTGACTGAATCGTAAGTTAGTGACTAGGGTCTCCGGGCGCGCAACTCGGATAGACATACCCTCGCGACCGCCGTTAAACTTGACGGTGATCTGCTTGTCCATGTACTTGCCCAAGTCAAGAATGTTCTCCTTCTTGGGTCTCTCGCGCTCCTGCTGGGCCCCTCCCGCGCCGCCTCCTCCACGACCGCCTCCGCGCCCACCTCGTGGATGCGATCCTTGGCCACCGCGGCCGCCTCGGTGTGAGGGTCTATCGGACATGGCGTATCTTTGGGGGGGCTGTATTGAGGAGGAGATGGGGTGCGATATTGGTGATGAGCGTGTGGTTTGGGCTGAAGTTGGAACTTGTGATGGCTCTGGTGGGGTGAGTGGTGCTAATACAGTTATGGAGATTTACTGGTGTGGATCTATGTTGTTTGTGCGTAGGCATGTGTGGATTTGGTGCGAGAGTGGATTACGAGAAGAGAGCTTGACTTGGGCTTGATACATACGATTCGACCAATGAGTGACAGGAATTAGATACAGCAACACTCAGCTCTTCTTCATGTGAATACGATAATCATAACTCACACTGCGTAATCATCTGGTCGAGTCTGTCAACTACAGGAAAGAAACTCATTATCGGAAACAAGTCTAGCAAAATGCAGTAGAGTTTTGTCGATTTAGTAGTGATGGTGACTTACCGACTTTAAGTGCCGCAATACCAAGCGTGATACAATTGGACCTGTAATATAGATGCAAGTCGAAGTGTAAGTGCAATGGAGTGCGAGAGAAAATATATCGCTCGCCGTGCCTCGGAGACCAGCGTCGCAAAGCGCAGTAGCAGATCGACGAGCGGGAGACTGCAGCCAGCCAGCGCCAGTGATATTGCCTCACTCATCTGACTTGAAGCTAAGGTAGATCCATGCAGCTTGGGTCTGTTTCTTTTCCTGTTTACCGCCTGTAAATCATCCCTCCCTCCATCCGTGCAAGCTAGTAGCTACTCTACCTTAGGGATTTGCAGCAGCACAGCCTCATACAAAGATCCCCCGCTGGGACATGCATTAAGGCGCCAATGTACAGGTTGACAGGAGTGATATGCAACTCTTATTGTAGGTCTATGAGTTGTTTTTTGGCATGTACTTGACTCCTCAGAGGAGGCCTCTTGATGTCCATCATGAACTGTCCGAAAAAGGAAATCAAGCTACAGTAGTACTGGGCCTTGAGCCCGCTGGCCCGCTGTTAACCTACATACAGTACCTAAAGCTGTGGTTACCTAGGTATGTCTGGGCGGCTGGCAGTGGTTGCAGTACCCAGGTATAGGGCATCACCAGGGCATTTGTGTCTCGTCTGTCAGTTCCATTTCGAATTGGTTGATGCTGCCACTGCCGCTCTTTGTCCTTAAATCCTCTTGGCCTACCTCATTGATTCTTTTATCTGAACTTTTCAACAATTCTTTCATCCTCAAAGGAATGTCCTACCATCGTCTTCCTTTTTAGGTGCTATAAGTCGGAGATTTTGGTGTCGACGTACCCTCCTCCATTCATATCCATTCCAATTAATACCAAGTCGACCGTTGTCACTTTCCATCGGCCTCGCACCTCGTTCCGCTGCACTCTTCCCCACATGGTCCCGATTCCCCGGCACTTTCTTCCTGCTCAAAGGCTCCTCTTGTCTCTTTTCCGTATTTCCTTGTGCTTCTCCCCCAGCCCGTCCAGTATTTGAACCCTTTCAATCTCCTTTTTTCTCACTCTTGAAGCCTCCTCTTCACCCACTTGGACGCCAACGTTACCCGTTGTAGTTCGCTGCGTTATTTTGCGCGAGGTATTTTCTGTGCTGGAATAGAATTGAGCCTGTTCCACGGAGCATCAACAGTTGTTCTCCTCTTGGCGCCCATTTACCTGCATATCTAAGGTATCTGTCTGGGGGGACGGACTCTCTAATACTACAAAATCGACATATCCTCTCAATCCATCCTCAACTTATTCCGGCTTCACTCCGTCGCCATGAATATCCAATAACCGCTGTCGTTGTCTCATCCTCTCTCTCTCGCTTCTCTCCTCTTCTCTCCTATCACTCAATCGATCAACTGGAATCCCCGTCGCAATCCCTTCGCGACGTTGCCACTCACCTGACTCTAATTCGTCCTGCGGTCAACCCTCTCTCAGAAGCTTTAATATCTATCTCCCTATTCCGTCCTCTTTTCAGCGCAATCCAGGCAGATCTGTCCGTTTTACAGGGCATTTCAAGGCTCAATCTCGGCTAGGACGTTTGTTGGTCAAGCGCAAGCGCCTCATTCTGCACACGGCATCTAAGCTCGTCTATCAATCTCGACCCATTGGTCAACATACCACATTTACACCCATCAGTCACCCACCATGGGCCATACTTCCGACTCGGAACCTGCAAAACGAAAGCGTGATGTCGATGATGCCGGTGGTCAAGGTCGCGCTCAGCACGCACCTACATCTCTTCAGCAAGGTATGTCTAGTATGACAACAGCCGTCAAAAGGCTGCACCATATTGTGTCGCCTCAAATCCTGAGACGTTTCGTTTGTAGCACCACATACGAGACTGCATTGTTTGCCTTGACCTCGCCGTCGTTGCACACTTGCATGTGTCTTCGTGTCTCTTACATTCTTCAATGCATGGCGTCGCCTGATGGCGCGCGCAAAACGAGACGGCACTTGAAAAGCCGAATGCTCTTGGTTTGACCCCCTTGCCGGAAGTAGCGTTCAGCTCGACTCCTCCAGGGACGCACATGCTTGTTGCTTTTGTATCCGGCTTTTTTGTCTTGGTGCGCTGGCACAGCTTGTTCGCTTGGAGGATATGCTAACCCAACCTCAAAGGCGTTCCTGGTTTTATCCACTATCTCCCGAGATCAAATGCACCGCATTTGAGCCTCGTACAGGGTGACGCAGACACATTTGCCGACATCGTCGGTCTGATTGGCGAATATGAGAGTAAGGATGCCAAGAAAATCGTCGAAACCATTAATGGGATACCATTTACTGACGCACATCAGACGTGTTGGACAGGCATGAGAGTCTTGCAGCAAGTCTTGGGGCTAAACTTACCGGTCCAAGACTTTTGAGAGGCATTGAGAAGTTTTTCGATGGGCCAATCAAGACGACACCACTTCAGCCCTTCTCCAACCCTATAAGTTGGCTGGATGTAGTCAGTTTTGCGAGGTCAAACCCAAAGGATTTTACCCTCGTTCAAAAGGCGGATGGCACCCGATGCTGCCAATTTGTTGTCAAAGGCTCACAGGTGGAGATTATGGAGGACGATTGGCGTCTGGTATGGTCTGGCGCTTTGGACCGGTTCCCCCTCGATCACCCCCTCGAAGAGGATGAGACGGCAGAACTGGCGACATTGGATATTCTCGAACAAAGAACATCAATTCTGTACAAGAAAGCTGACGAAGTGGCGGCAAGAGCTCGTATACTTAACCATCGGCTTGGGCAGAGGAAGCAGGATATTCGTCGACGCAGGAGCACACAGGACACACCGCCATCACGATATCAGCCCACGAACAGTACCGGCAGTGGCAGTTCACATCTAACGGCCAATTTCAGCGCCGGCTATGATTTACATGCAGATTTGCTGCAGCAATTTCTCGCAGCCTCAGCTTCGCCGCCGCCATCTCGGTCGACTTCAGTTACAGGAATTCCTATAACCACTTTAAGTCAACCATCTCCTTCGCACAGCGTAACCCACTCTCAAGCGCATGGTCCGAGATACAGTGGCCATGCAGCAGAGACAACAATGCAGCCTGTGATGGACAGCCGCGAAACAGCTTTCCGGTCTCTGATTACACAAAGGACTGACCAGCTGGGCAAGGGGGATGTGATCAACCCACCGTGCGATCGATGTCGGCGACTAAGGGTTGAATGCGTTAAAAATTTGACAGCATGCTCAGGATGTACCAAAAAGCATGCCAAATGCAGTTGGAGAACAGTCACAGATGATGAGTTCCGACAACTCAAGCGAGACATGGGTCTCAGGGATGAAATGGATCTTGATGGGCACTCAGACAGTGGACGAGTACCTGACACATTAGACCCCAAAGACGGGCATTCAAGTCGACTTGGAGAGGGGCAAGAAGCTGGCAGAACGTCTGGGGATAGAACACCGGGAACATACGGTACGGATGATGGTTCGAGACCTCCCAGTCGGGATAATGGGCATCTTCCTAGTACTATGGAGCCGTCGACCGCGTCGATGCATCGATTCGATCTAAGCGCAGAACGGCATAGGCTCCCTTTTGGTATGGGGCAATCAGCCAGGTCGGATCACAGCAACCATTCTGTCGAAACTTTAGGACCTGGATCAAATGCCACGGGGTTGGCGAGTTCGCTGGTAGCACCTTCGAACAGTACGTATAGGGGTAGTGATGGTTCGTTGAATCCTTCAGCCAGCTGATACCGCATCAGTCAGAATAGCCCCGTTGGCGTTTTACGCATGAAAGTAAAGTACCTACCTTACCGACTTGTCAGAGTCAACACATGGACATGGATTGACAAGGAAGAAGAGTGTGGGAGAAGAAGCCAACGTTTTACGAATATCATGAATACAAAGACATTTAAAATCAGCTTCAGGTATCTTATCACATTTCAAGAACTGTCAATATGAGTGTTTCGTCATTTTGATCTTGGCTTTAATCGGCTTTACGTGTCGAAGCCTCTGGCCCACTTACAAGGCACTCGGGCACTTACCAGTAAGTTGCTGTCAAAAAGAATACGTTAGTACCTTGAGGACCCGCCAGCGCCACTTCCGTTGCGGATCCAATCAAGACGCATCTCATCCAGTGGCAGCTGTAGAAAAAAAGTTTTGGCAGGATGCGATTAGATAAGGCACTAATGACCTCTTCTAGGTACCGCTAACGAGGTGCCACTGCTGCTAATGCTTCGCTGATTCATGAAAAAGATTCTCCATCTTTTTCCAATCACCAGAGGCGATTCCTCTTCTTCAACAAATACTTGGCGACTGCCCGGGCCCTTGTCTTATCGCTCACTGTTGATCGTACTACGAACGCCTGCTTTCTTAATTATACGGTACCGACAGGCTTCAGTACAGGCCGCTCTAATACACCGACCGTGCCGCGCAAAATCGAAATTCAACGACGAGTCGACTGAGGGAACAAGTGAAAGCAACAGAACAACCAACATTGACGGAGATCAAGACTCTCCTGTTACTTCACGCCTGAAAATTGCAACTCACCATGTCACACCATCAGCCTACGTCGCACATCATGTCGAGCGGCGACGAGAAACCATTCCATCATTCCCATTCACCAATCGATCACTCGGCACTCATCCAGTCACGCGAGACCGGCGATGTAATTCCTGATGACACCCCGATCCAGGGAAATGTCAAGGCATTGCCCTTTGCTAAATCATGGGTTCACATGTTTGCCGGCGGGTATGTAAACCTCCATATGGTCCCCAACTAGCTTGCGACAACTTGTCGTAAGACTAATTTGCTGGTAACTACGAGACTGATTTGATTGTGTTCATAGTGTTGGAGGTATGACTGCCGCCGCAGTTACAGCCCCCCTCGATGTGTTAAAGACCCGATTGCAATCCGATTTCTACCAGGCCCAGATCCGAGCTCAACGCGAAGCTCAAGCTCAAGTCATTGGTCGACTAAACCCTGCCCGGGCCGCTCTATATCACCTGAACGACACGCTCCAGATTCTCGGCTCAGTATATCGGAATGAGGGTTGGCGAGCGCTCTTCAAGGGTCTTGGCCCTACCTCAGTTGGAGTTGTACCAGCTCGATCCATCAACTTCTATGTCTACGGCAACGGAAAACGCTTAATATCTGAGCATTTCAACAATGGTGTAGAAGCGCCATGGGTCCACCTATCGGCTGGTGTAGCAGCTGGTGTCATTACCTCAACGGCTACAAACCCCATCTGGATGATCAAGACTCGGTTACAGCTGGACAAGAATGTTGCAGCCGGCGGTGCGCAAATGCGCAAATATCGAAACAGCTACGACTGTATACGTCAAATCATCCGGGACGAAGGTATTCGAAGTCTCTACCGTGGCATGAGTGCTAGTTACCTCGGCGTGGTAGAGTCAACGATGCAATGGATGCTCTACGAGCAAATGAAGGCATCTCTAGCTCGCAGACACAACGCGATCGTCCGCAGTGGTCGTGAACTGACTTGGTGGGATAAGACTGTCGACTGGACTGGAAAGGGTTTCGCTGCTGGAAGCGCTAAGCTGGTCGCCGCTGTTATCGCCTATCCCCACGAGGTACGTCATCGGTTTGAGATATTGAAATCTTTCCAGGATACTGACGGAGATGAAACAGGTTGCGCGAACACGACTTCGACAAGCGCCTATGGAGAATGGACTGCCTAAATACACCGGTCTTGTTCAATGCTTCAAGCTTGTCTGGCTTGAAGAGGGTGTCATGGGTCTGTATGGAGGTCTGACACCTCACTTGATGCGAACAGTACCTAGCGCCGCTATCATGTTTGCCATGTATGAAGGCATTCTTCGACTGTTCCATACACCTGCGTAAACCATTCCATGAATGAGAAACGCACTGATTCGACACAAAGCGATCAAAATCTAGGGCGCTACCTAGAACCGATCCGCTCATCGATGTCCTGTAACACTATCCGACACGAGTCGCTATGAAGCTTTGAAAGCTTCACAAACACTACTCGCTCTTGTATCAATGTACAACACCCAAGGTCTTCAAAAGAAGCTGGGACATGAAGAATTACGAGAATCTAACAAAAGGGGAGATGGCGTGGCTAAGGCGTATTTATTTTTTCGGCGTTTGGCGAGTGGATGGATCAGTAGAGAGGGAAATGTAAATACCTACACTCATGCTTATGCTCATGCTCATGCTCACACAAAGGCCGTGTACGAAATTATGTATAATAGGAGAGGCGCCTCTATTTTTGGATATCGTCACAAAATTATCCTCATCCTGGAGAAGGAAACTCTCTCCGAGGGGTGATGATTAGAAGCCAATATGAACGAACCTTTAACCACTTTGCTGACTTTGATATTGTGTCCTAAGCAATGCGCTTTAGCTTCATGGTCTGGGTCTCATGAGTCGGATCACTCTTGTTATTCAGAGCAGATGATATGGATACAAAATAGCCCATCAGCCCATCAACGCCTCAAGCTAAAGGAGGGAGTCCCAGAGCTTCGAATGTAGGATGGGATGCAAGTTGAAAGAACAGCTTTGGAATGTAAACATAATGACTGGACCAGAGTTTGCTTTTCCCACATGAAACAAAAAGAGAATAGTATGTACGTGAAGAGGAACGCCCATTCCACCCTCTCCTGTCGTTTCGTTTTCTTTTCGTTTGTTTGACTTTTCTCATGTAGTCACGGGGAGGGCATGTTGTCGAGAAGGGCGTCTCGCGGGCTGAGAGCCGGATTCCGCTTACGGAGCTTTCGAGGTTGGCGCGGAGCTGAAGTTGGAGATGGAGAGCGAGAGCGAGAAGAAGACATGGCTTTGAAGGGCCAGATCAGACGGAGGCGTCACCAAGCGTTGCGATCCCAGTTAGGGTCTGTGATTCTGTGTCAACCTAGACATCACGATGGCAAAGATGGACATGGCGACAAACTCACCCTGGACAAAGGCAGCTAGGACCTTGCTCCCCGTCTGCAGCAGGGGGTGGCCGACGACGATCTTGAGGAACTTCTCGAGGCCTGCGCGACGACCTTCGATAACATCGTCGCTGAAGCGGTTGGTGAAGACCTTTCCGGGCAGAGGAGGGATAGTAACGCGGGCGCTCTCGCGCTCGAGGATGTCGCGGAAGTACTCGAAGTCAGAGTATCGACGACGGACGCTGCTCTGACGGAGCTTGAAGGCGGGGATGTTTGTACGGCAGAGAATCTCGTAGTCTGTGTACATGTGGCGGCCCATGCCGTGTGTTCTTGGGTTGCGGACCTATATATGGCGCTGTTTAGCATTTCCTGCGTGTATTGCTTGTCCGTCTGACGATGTATGGTAGCGGATATGGCGCATGAGGGACAAGAGAGCGCACCTCAATCTCTAAAAAGTTCTCTGGAGGACCGTAGATCTCGTCAAAGCTCTGCTGTCGCGTATCGGGCATAGATTGCAAGATTGGTCGGTGGAATTGTGAGCCGGGCGCATCGAGGCCGGAGTTGTCCTGATCGGACGCCATGTTTGGTGATGTTGTAGAGAATTTAGTCGTTAAAGTATAGATATTAAGAGCTAGATGCGTATATCGCAGTCGACTATCGGCGCAAGGAAGAGGTTGAGGCTGGTGGTGATGTCGTATAGAGTGGAGAGAGTGATGTGCACTCGAGTTCAGGCTGTCGCATGAGATGAATGAGGTCGGAGGTAGAAGTGGAAGAGAGTGGAGAGAAAGTGGAGGTGGGGGGACCAGGATAGTCTAGGGCGGCGGGGTACTTGAGCAGTTGGTGGAGGACCAGGATAATCACAAGTACCTTTTTGTCGTTTCCTTGGTCAGTGATATGACCGTTCAAGAATATGTATGTGCATTGACGGGTATTCAAGCCTGTTTCGGGTCACTCGGGCTCCGTTTTGTTGATTGATGATTTGTTTGTGTAACCATGAGCGTTACGACATTGCATCGTACAAGTCAGAACGAAAACGGAGAGATCCAACCAATAAATAAACATGAGACCTAGATATAGTGGCCAATATATTTCAGAGACAACATTGGTTCACTTTTCATGTGAGTATTGAATACTGCAGAAGAATTGATCACATTGTTTTATATTCAAGGAGTAGGGCCCCGAGGTGCTCCTTAAGAGCTTCAGAGCAACAGTCTAGAAGGCTTCATTGTATAGTATCGATCCAAGCTGCGCTGACGCGGGACATCTTTACTTATGATTCAAGCATTTGCCCATCATGAGCATGGTCAATGGTCTGTCTGACAGTCTTGCGACATGACATGACACAACATAACATGGCACGGCCGTAGTCGAAGGTGTACGTTACCGTTCATCTCCTGACAGCCCATTCACCCAGTTCTCAGCCAATCTACTACCCCAGACATTCTCGATTCGGCATCCCCAAAACTCTCGTGCAAAGACTGAGCTGCGTCAAACAAGTATAAGTCCATATGATTAACGAAACGCCATACGCCAGATGTGCCTCACCTTGGGCCTCAACCTACAACGCCTACCGCGACATGTAGTTTTACACATGATCCGTGTACACGAGAACACTATGTTCCCTTGAGGGGCTGAACTGTTTCTCTACTTCTTCGTCCTCGTCGTCTCCGATCGGGTACAATCTGCCCATCAACCGAGTTCCTCACTTCTTGTCAGCGAACTTTTGGTGAATAGCGCGGATCTGATCTTCGACGTTAACGTTCTGCATATGACCCAGCTGTGCTTGGCTCTTGGCATCCATGGCGCCATCGTAGCTGTGGATGGCAGCCTTCTTTCGGCGTGCTAGTTCATCTTCAGAAATGGCCTGTCCAGTGACAGGATCGAAAACGTCGCTACGCTGGCTGGCAAGTCGCTTTAGGTTGTTTGCGACATCGACATGTATCGTGTTGGAGGATGCGTAGCGTGTGTCCGCCTTGGCCTTCTGTTCCTTCCAGCGAGGATCGAGAAGCTCGACTAAAAGGAGGTTGGCATTCTGACTAAATGAAATGTAAGGATGGAGCACTTACTTCGCATGTGAGCCTCAAGCTCATTCATAGGGATTTGCTGTTTACAGTTGGGGCACAGCGCTGTCTGGGCACCCTGTCTGTTGGCAGCCTTCTGTGCGGCACGGGGTACGTAGTTCTCCTTGATCTTCATCGGAGGAGCACCGCCACGTGCTTCAGCAGTAGCCTGTTGCTTTCGTGCTTGCTGCTCTGCACGTTCCTGAATACGGCGCTCCTCTTCTTCCTCTTGGGCTGATCGCTGCGGTTGCTGTGGTTGCGCTTGTGGAACAGGGGAGTACGGCTGCACAGGAGGGGGCATTTGAGCGGGTTGGTAAGCTGGCTGTTGAGGGGCGATGGGATAGGGGGCGGGTTGGTTGGGGTATGCGTTGTAGGTCGTGTCCTCGTCAGGCATTGCTTCCTCAATTCTAAGGCTGGCGCTGATGGACGCATTGTTGCGGTCTTCGAGCGAAGCGTACTGAAGATCGGACAGGTTGGTGGGTGGTGGGAGGTTGGCGTGCTCATCGGCCTCGTTGAAAGTGATTGTCTCGACAACAACGAAGTC
>JAAOAJ010000390.1:0-33884 GCA_013781345.1 Fusarium coicis
GCCCTCAACCTTGTTTTGCTTGTACGCCTGCATCGGCGTTCCCTTACCCCCCTCCCCCGACGACCCCTCTCAACCGACGGGTCGTTCCCTTACTTCCCCTTCCCCCACCAGATGGGGACAACGTCACTGCTAAAACGGGCGAGCTGGAGCTTGGGGGAGCTCGAGGTTCTTTGTTGAAGCTTGGACCCTTTTGCCTGATCAGATAGACGACTTGATTGTCCTTGACTTGACTTGGCTTGGTTGAAGATCGGGACTGGGCCTTGAGTTGAGCCGTGCGTTTTGTCGCTTATAGCTTGTGGCTTGAAAGAGAGGTCCTATGATGCTGGTGTCGTTATTGTTGAAGAAACAAAGAGACTCGACCCGATACTCGAACCATTCACAAAGAATTGAGCCTTTAATATAAAGAGCAATGTTCTATCTATAGAGCCTTTTGTAACGGTGATCAAAGTTCTCTCTCGACACAACTGATTCTTCGACCAAGACTAACTCTCTCGATATCTTCATGATCACTTGACTTCACTCACTGCAACTGATAACTTATTCATTCGTGTATACAATTTGATTCTCTAATACTAAAACAGGAAGGTGAACATAAACTCCAAACTCCGGGCTGAATACTAAGCCAAGTCTAATGCACTGATTGCTATGCTATGCTGCTATCCTGTACCATGAGAAATGGGGTATTGCAGAAACACGATACATCCCATGGCTCCATAGATTTTGATCCATATCCTCTAAACCCAATAAAAACTCCATATTCTGTGTAGTCCTCTGACCAGCAGGGATACCGTACTATTACATCCACTCCGTGGCTCTAGCAACTTTCGATAGTCCTTGACCATCGCCACCTGCTGCCTCAAAGCTTCTTCTTAGGGCTCACTCGGCTGCTTCTCCTCAAAGGTGAGCCCTGAGCTTCCTCTTCTCGAGGGGATTTGTTCTTTACTGGTCGGGCGGATGGCGCTTCGAACAGACTGTCACTCAACGAAGCAGCTCTCTGGCCCTCTGGTGTAGAGGGCAGAGCCACGGATACTTTCTTAGGGGCCGTAGGGAGAGCCAAGCCAGAGGCTTGCGCCTTTGCTGGGGAAGTGGTAGCCTTGGTCTCGGTCTGAATAGAATCAGAAATATTCCCAGCCGAGAGGCGGGGGCTTCGTCGTAGTGGCGAGATGGGCTGATCTTTGCGACCAGTCTCTGCTTTGGGGCTCGGTTGCACAACGCCCTCCTGCTCTAGGAGAACACTGGGAGATAGAATATCGCTGATTGATATCGATACTCTTTGGATCACTGGGGCACGCTCAGACCACTTTGAGCTATCCTCGACCTTGACTGGCTCCTCCTCCTTCTTCGCCTCCAGCATGACTCCGTTATAATCAAACTCATAGTTATTGGCAACGGAAATACTCTCTAGCACATCGCTGAAGTTCTTTGTCGAGCCATATGGCGTCAGTTCAGCAGAATTTTGTGTCGGGCGAAGTCCATTGGAGGTCGCCGGAATATATAACTGCTCAGGTTCAGCAGCACGAGAATGCTTCGCCGACCTCTTCTTCCTGGAAGCAGTGTCGCGAGCGGCCCAGAAGTCGAGGCGGCCCATGTGGACGTCAATGGTCTTCAGCTCGCTTTCCGGTCTATCCTTGTTGCGACCACCGCGGCTCCTGGCACGAGCACCGACTTGATGATCCAGATGGTGCTTGACAAGCGCGTAGGAGAGAGACTCCGCATAGTTCGCGTAAGGAGCTTGTAGTGGTTGACCTTCATGCTTTTTGAACCAAGGTCTGATCGTATGCTTAACGATCGTTGTGTCAGAATCCCGAGTGATGGCCATCTTGTTCGACTTTTCCTTGATGAGATGCTCGTCGTCGCGATCATCTGGCATCATCTTCCCATTTGCCATTACCTCTACGGGGTTGATGCACTGCTCGAAGCACCAAAGGTGCATAACACCAGCCATCTTGAAAGGATCCTTCTGACCACAAGAGGTAAGCTGATGGAACTCGTCGAACGCCACGCGCACCCAGCCAGGTCTAATTGTGTTGTTTGAATCAGGGCAGTTCTCGTATCGACACATAGTGTCAGCATCGATAGTTCGTTCTGTGCACTGCGCTGGATTTTGCTGGATCCAAAGCCTTGGGTTTCGGGGACAGTTGTAGACATAGTCCTTCAAGTCCTCAGCCGAGAATAGAATCTTCTTCTCCAACTGTCCTGTGGGCAAGTACAGGAATTTGAATCTTCTGCGCGAAACCCAGTCCATTTCCGGGAATCGGAACATCCCATACATTTTGATTCCAATCTCGAAATCCTTATCCCTTCCACGCTTAGTCTTGAGGGTCCGTCCCTTTCTACCAGGCTTCTTCCGGGGGGCTTCCAGGTCGGAGTCGTCATCATCATCGTCGTCAAATGCAACATTTCGCTTGCGCTTAGGAGGTGTCTGCAACCAAATTGGCCGTCCATTTGGTTCTTGGGATGGTGCCTGGGGCGATTCTTGCTGAATTCTTTGTTGAGGTGGCCGACGAGCTGGGGGAGGAGTCTGGGGAGCTGCCTGTGAAAAGCATGGGCCAGGATGAGGATCCTGACGACAATTCGCGCATTTGCTTACTTGGATTATCTTGTGCATAGACTGAGATTTTAGTGCAACTGGAGGTTGAAGGGGATACTGTGCCATGTCCTGAGGGCCGTAGATCCCTTGGATACCATTGTCCGGGTAATGATAACTAGGTTGATAGGAATTGTAGGCGTTATAATTGGGCGGAATGTGCCTGGTTCGGGTTAGCTGGTGCTTCTCACAAGACGTGCAAGGGGATAATAAGTACGAGTTTGTTTGTCCATGAGTGTCAAAGAGTGAAAATTGATCATTTGCTGGGAGATCCACGCTTTGAGAAACTCTACTAGAGGCCGCATTTCCCATCACAGGCACGGGTAGTGCCAAAGGCTGATGAACTGAGGACGAATTTGCCGGTACAGGCACGGGTAGTGCCAGAGGCTGGCGGACTGTTCGTGGCTGCTGCGCCAAAGATGTCTTTGGCTTGGGAACTGGATCCTGTAGCTGATGAGGCTTAGGAGCTCCCATGTCGTTGGGCATATTCGACATGGACTTTAATGGAGTGGGAGTGTCTGCGGTCGATTCAAGCTTAGGATCAACCGAAAGTTGAGCGTCTTCCTTGACTGTATTCGGAGCCACGCCCTGGGCTGCCCCAAAGTCCCACGAGTTGATGAAATCTTCGGATGAGAACTGTTCGTCGAAAAGTCCGTCGTAGTTGTAGTCATCACCCATACCATTCAAAACCTGCTGGTTGATATCTGCTAAGGTGTTGCCCATGTACTCTGGGGCAGAACTGTACAGATTGTCCATCTGGAAATGTCCTGAGACTTGCCGGGTACTGCTAGGTTTTATGGAGACTATTCAGATCTTGTTGGAACTGGCGAAGTGGTATCGATATGCGTTGTTGCCAGAACTGACGATTTGTTCAAGCTATGCGGAAGCGCGTTCAGGAGCAGATAATTGCTTGAGTGAGGACGAAAGTTGAACTAAGGAAACGAGTCTGTGGCATCCTTTATATTGTTACTACAAGATAGTTTAGATACAGTAAGAGCTGGAATAGCACATTGTCCTCGTCGAGGGCTTTGTTCAATGCGAAGGAACGAGGCCCCGAACATGAGTAAATCGTAAAAGATGGGCGGTTGTTAGTTGAACAAGGACATCTCCTCACTAGAGGAGAGGGTGTGTTCGACGTTCAACCGTCTTTGTCTCAAAGAGACCCGACTTGGAGCCGCGAACAAAAGAAGAACAAACCAGCAGAGTCGAAGCTTCGAAGCCAGACTCCATTTTGGTTTCTAGGTTCTATCAATTTTAGATCCTGAGGCCTTGTTAGTACTGGATCTCTGAAATAGAACAAGTGCCAAAGAGAATTTTAAAGGGTTTGATCAGATTAAAAACATGTTTTTCTACACAAGTGTTCAGAACAGGTCTGTGTTATGTGTGTCTCATCATATGGAAATAGAAATGCGACGAAAGAAATAAACAAAAGACATACCATGTGATTAGGTCATTAAGCAAGTTCGATGCCAATGATATACTACTGTGGTGAGCATATAGGTGATTCGATTGCATTTTAGCAAATGTCGCGGTTCATATTAGCCAGGCTGATCCAGACAACACATGACTTCATAGAGTCTAACAAATACCTCAGAGTCCCTCAAGAGGTTCTGAGTTCGCTGCAATCGACTGGTTGTGTTGAAGTGCAAGACATGTTGAATGGTGAGAATAGTAAAATGGAAGGAAATTTTGAGCTTTTGAGAGGGAAGAGGTGTAATGTGGACCCGGAGATTCGAACCACCGACACCCGATCTTCAAATAGCTTACCCTACATCTGAGCTCCGGGGATCTGAGTGTCGTAAAATGAAAATGCACATATAGTATTTGCATATCTGTTGACATCGCGGTGATCTATCAGGAAGATAAGATCCAATTCCACACATTCTGGACTTTGCTTTGTGGTGGTTGATGCGATGCAGTCTATCAGAGCCAACTCATGTTTCTTAAAATAGAATACTACATACGAAAAGCAACAGCTACTAGATGTGGCCAAGAGAATGACATATCTAACGGCGCGCATTTCCTAAAAGGATATTAGATTCAGTTATACGACACTGGCTAAAGCACCGAGCCTGCCGAATACCACGATTGCGACCCTATTGAGAAGAAGAGCTTCAGTTCAAGGATATATATCTTGCTTCCTGCGACCAATGCCACGCTAAAACAGTGACCAGCCACTAAATTTAGCGGCCAACATATGCTTGGAGCTGCAAGAGAGGAGGGGCAACGGGAGGATGAACCCGCAAGGGACCGTATTTTCAGCTAAAAAAACTGGTTAGAATGGTGATACAGCCAAAACAGTCCAGGGGCACCCCGCCCTTTTATCCAACGGGCCCTGTCACAGAACCAATAAGAGCAATCTCTTGCCCGCCCTCCACGGCTTGAGTTGAGACTACGTCACGAGACTCTGCTATCCCGTCGGGTCCCTTCAACTGGACGGACTGGCACTGGACCTGTGAGACTCAGGTCCGTGGCTAACCTCAAATAAACCCACCAACTTTCATCCTTACAGCGGCCACATCGCCCGACACCGCCATCCATCATGGCTGAAGTCAATCCAGAGCTTCAAGAACGCCTTGAAGAGTTGGATCGCGAGCTTGAGGTATGTGAAATGCCACTTGATTGCTTACCAAATTCCTATCTTGGTTCCAATTATTGGCATAGGCGCTTCGACACGCCATTGGAGCTTTGTTCAAGGTCATTCGTTGATGTCGCATGCGATCAACAATCATCTTGTCGAGATATCATGGCTAACTTTGAGTTCTCTGTAGGAAGGTGATATTACACAGAAGGGGCAAGTAACTCTACGACTCAGGCATTAACCTTTACCTTCAAACTAACGCGCCCAAAGCTACCAGAAGCGACGAACTCAGCTCTTCTCTCAATTCCTCGGTTCTCCTCCACCTCAAATTGCTGCTCTCGCCGAACCTCAGTCTGGCCTACGCATACACTCTCCCGATGACTCGGCCCATCCTTCAGGTGATGGCCACCGCGCCGCTGCGTATGCCTCTCTCGGCGCCAGCAGCGGCCCGATCCCCGATACACCAGACGCACCCATATACCGACCACATTCTGGCTATGCCCCGTCCTCAGAATCACCGAGACCTCCGCCGGAGCAGGCACCGGCGTCGCTCTTGCGACCGGGAGGTCCCATGGCTGCGGGATCAACGGCTGCCCACCGAGACTCCCTCTTCTTCTCCCCCTCTCACGTCGTTGAGCCTGAAACCCGAACCGGTACCATGAGATCGGGGGACTATGCTTTCAGACCAGAGCAGCAAGGCGCATACCCTGATCAGCAGTATCAGCAGCAGCAACAGTATCAACAACCACCGCAGCAGCAACCTGATGGACGAACAGCCACGCTACTCGACTCGCAAGGATATTTCTCGGACTTCGCGGGACAGCAGCATTATGATCAGGGCCAAACTATCGAGTATGGAGGACCTCAGCAGCGGTACTCTTCCAGCGATGCCTTTTCTCCTACTGCTGCCATGGCGCCGCCAATGCTCACGACCAACGATCTCCCACCTCCCGAGGCCCTCGAATACCAACTACCACTAGACCCTCGCGAGGTCCCCTTCGCTATTCAAGATCCCCATGACGATTCAACGCCGATGTCAAAGTTCGATAATATCGCAGCTGTCCTTCGACATCGAGGCCGAACTATCGCCAAGAAACCAGCATATTGGGTGCTAGACAGCAAGGGCAAGGAAATTGCATCAATTACGTGGGACAAGCTGGCGTCCAGAGCCGAGAAGGTGGCACAAGTTATCAGAGACAAGAGCTCTTTATACCGTGGCGATCGAGTTGCGCTTATCTATCGCGATTCTGAAGTCATTGACTTTGCAATTGCCTTGCTGGGATGCTTCATCGCCGGAGTTGTTGCTGTCCCCATCAACGACTTGCAGGACTACCAACGCTTAAATCACATTCTTACCACAACACAAGCCCATCTGGCCCTAACCACCGACAATAACCTCAAAGCCTTCCAGCGAGATATCACAACTCAAAAGTTGACATGGCCAAAGGGTGTCGAATGGTGGAAGACGAACGAGTTCGGTAGTTATCACCCTAAGAAGAAAGATGACGTCCCGCCCTTGGTCGTCCCCGATCTGGCTTATATCGAGTTTTCGAGGGCACCAACCGGAGATCTGAGAGGCGTTGTTCTCAGCCACCGAACCATCATGCACCAAATGGCTTGTCTTAGCGCCATTATCTCTACAATTCCAGGCAACGGTCCAGGGGATACCTTCAATCCGTCTCTGCGGGATAAGAACGGCCGACTGATTGGTGGTGGCGCAAGTAGCGAGATCCTGGTCTCATACCTTGACCCTCGTCAGGGCATTGGTATGATTCTGAGCGTGCTGCTGACGGTGTATGGTGGCCATACTACTGTTTGGTTCGACAACAAAGCCGTTGATGTTCCTGGACTCTACGCCCATCTTCTTACAAAGTACAAATCGACCATCATGATCGCAGACTACCCTGGCCTGAAACGAGCCGCTTATAATTACCAGCAAGAGCCATTGATAACCCGAAACTTCAAGAAGGGAATGGAACCAAACTTCCAGATGATCAAACTCTGCTTGATCGATACTCTGACTGTAGATAGCCAGTTTCACGAAGTTCTTGCTGATCGATGGCTCAGACCATTAAGAAACCCTCGTGCTCGCGAGGTTGTTGCTCCTATGCTCTGCCTGCCTGAGCATGGAGGTATGGTTATTAGTGTGCGTGACTGGTTAGGAGGGGAAGAACGCATGGGCTGTCCTTTGAAGCTCGATTTAGAAGACGAAACAGATTCAGATGGCGAAGAGAAGGAAGAAACCGAGAAGCCTACAGTTTCCAATGGCTTTGGCAGCCTTCTGAGTGGCGGAGGCACCACCACAACGGAAGAAAGAGCAAAGAATGAGCTTGGAGAGGTTCTTTTGGACCGCGAGGCTCTAAAAACAAACGAAGTTGTGGTAGTGGCCATTGGAAACGAGGCCCGCAAGAGGGTGACGGAAGATCCAAGGTTGGTCCGAGTTGGTGCCTTTGGATATCCCATACCGGACGCCACACTCTGTGTGGTCGATCCTGAAACAGGTTTACTGGCTTCACCCCGCTCTGTGGGTGAGATCTGGGTAGACTCTCCCTCTCTATCTGGTGGTTTCTGGGCACAGCCAAAGAACACTGAGCTCATTTTCCACGCCCGCCCTTACAAGTTCGACCCAGGTGACCCCACGCCCCAGCCTGTGGAGCCCGAGTTCCTTCGAACTGGTCTGTTGGGTACCGTTATTGAGGGTAAAATCTTTGTTCTAGGCCTCTACGAAGACCGCATTCGACAAAAGGTTGAGTGGGTTGAGCATGGGCACGAACTGGCCGAATACCGCTATTTCTTTGTTCAACATATCGTTGTCAGCATAGTCAAGAACGTTCCAAAGATCTACGACTGTTCGGCATTTGACGTCTTTGTCAACGATGAGCACCTGCCAGTTGTGGTATTGGAATCGGCAGCCGCCTCGACAGCACCGTTGACCTCTGGAGGGCCTCCTCGACAACCGGATACTGCCCTCCTGGAGTCGTTGGCCGAGCGTTGTATGGAGGTCCTCATTGGAGAGCATCATCTTAGACTGTACTGCGTTATGATCACAGCACCGAATACGTTGCCACGTGTTGTCAAGAATGGACGACGTGAAATTGGAAATATGCTCTGTCGCCGAGAATTTGATCTCGGCAACCTTCCCTGCGTGCACGTCAAGTTTGGCGTTGAACATGCAGTTCTTAACCTTCCTATTGGCGTGGACCCTATGGGCGGTATTTGGTCACCATTGGCCTCAGACTCGCGTGCCGAGTTTCTGTTGCCAGCAGACAAGCAATACTCGGGTGTCGATAGAAGAGAAGTGGTTATTGACGACCGGACATCAACTCCATTGAACAACTTCTCTTGCATCTCTGACCTTGTTCAATGGCGTGTAGCCCGCCAGCCAGAAGAATTGGCCTACTGCACAATTGACGGCAGAGGTCGAGAAGGTAAGGGCGTCACATGGAAGAAGTTTGATACCAAAGTTGCCTCCGTTGCTATGTATCTGAAGAACAAGGTCAAGGTGAGACCTGGAGACCATATCATCCTTATGTATACGCATTCAGAGGAGTTTGTTTTTGCCATCCATGCGTGTATCTGCTTGGGCGCCATCATCATCCCCATTGCGCCCCTCGACCAGAACCGACTGAATGAGGATGTTCCTGCTTTCCTCCATATCGTGGCCGATTACAACGTCAAGGCTGTGTTGGTCAACTCCGAGGTGGACCATCTTATCAAGGTCAAGCCTGTGGCCAGTCACATCAAGCAATCAGCGCAGGTTCTGAAGATTACCAGCCCTTCGGTCTACAACACAACCAAGCCGCCGAAGCAGAGCAGTGGACTGAGGGATTTGAGATTCACCATTGACCCAGCCTGGATCCGGCCGGGCTATCCTGTTATTGTTTGGACATACTGGACCCCTGACCAACGACGTATTTCAGTTCAGCTTGGTCATGACACAATCATGGGCATGTGCAAGGTCCAGAAGGAAACCTGCCAAATGACCAGTTCAAGACCTGTGCTCGGATGTGTACGAAGCTCGACTGGTCTCGGTTTCATCCATACAGCCTTGATGGGCATTTACATCGGAACCCCAACCTACCTCCTATCGCCAGTGGAATTTGCGGCTAATCCCATGTCTCTCTTTGTCACATTGTCCAGATATAAGATTAAGGATACTTATGCGACACCGCAGATGCTTGACCATGCCATGGCTGCTATGCAAGCCAAGGGTTTCACGCTGCACGAACTCAAGAACATGATGATCACTGCGGAGAGCCGACCAAGAGTTGATGTCTTCCAAAAGGTCAGGCTTCACTTTGCTGGAGCTGGTCTGGACAGAACCGCTATCAACACGGTGTATTCGCACGTCCTGAACCCCATGGTTGCATCGCGATCTTACATGTGCATTGAGCCTATCGAACTGTGGCTTGATACACAAGCTCTTCGTCGTGGCTTGGTTATTCCCGTGGACCCTGAATCAGATCCTCTTGCCTTGCTGGTACAGGACAGTGGTATGGTTCCCGTGTCGACACAAATCGCCATCATCAACCCTGAGAGCAGAGTCCACTGTCTTGATGGCGAGTATGGTGAGATCTGGGTTGACTCTGAAGCCTGCGTCAAGTCCTTCTACGGTTCCAAGGATGCTTTTGATGCTGAGCGCTTTGACGGCCGAGCTGTTGATGGAGATCCAAACATTCAGTACATCCGGACAGGCGACTTGGGATTCCTTCACAATGTTAGCCGACCCATTGGCCCCAACGGCGCTCTGGTGGATATGCAGGTTCTGTTTGTTCTCGGAAATATCGGTGAGACCTTCGAGATCAATGGTTTGAGCCATTTCCCTATGGATATCGAAAACTCCGTGGAGCGATGCCACAGAAATATTGTGCAGAATGGCTGGTAAGTTAAAGCATTCCCAAAAACGTATACCTGCTAACAAGAACACAGTGCTGTATTTCAAGCTGGTGGTCTAGTGGTCGTTCTCGTTGAAGTCAACCGCAAGCCATACTTGGCATCAATCGTCCCTGTTATCGTCAATGCCATCCTAAATGAGCATCAAATCATTGTTGATATTGTCGCATTTGTGAACAAGGGAGACTTCCCACGATCTCGACTAGGAGAGAAGCAGCGCGGCAAGATTCTTGGTGGCTGGGTCAGCCGAAAGCTTAGAACCCTCGCACAGTTCTCCATCCGCGATATGGATGCTGAATCTACTGCAGGTGACGTTATGGACCAGGCTAGGGCATCCATGGTCAGCGTACGAAGCGGAGGCGGTGCAGCACCAGGATCTTCCAGCTTGAGAAATGTCGAGCCAGCTCCTCAGATTTTGGAGCAGGAGGAATATGACCAGGCAACTCCTCGTCATGAGTATGAGCCAACACAGACGATGGTCTCTGAGCTTCCAGATCAAGAGACACCGACAGGGTTTCTGCACGCACAGTTTGAGCACCCACCTCAATCCACAGGCTCCGGACCACCGATACAGCTGAATCTTTCTCACCAGCCTGACCAAGGATCCGACATCCCTGACTTTTCACGGTATAGTGGTGCCGAGCAAGGGCAGAGCCTCGTTCACAGACGTCCTGTTCCTGGCCACGCACCACCTCCACCACCTGAGCCCATCCCAGGGAACGGTCAAGCGCCGCCTCAGATTCGGCTACCAGGTGTGGACGGGCGTGAAGAGGTGAGCTTCTGGCAGCAGCAGAACAAGGGAGAGAAGAGCGAGGAGGACTGGACAGCTGAAGCCATCATGCATATGAATCTGGCAGGTGATATGAACCCTCGATGATAATCACGACATGCAACGTGATGAAGCGGAGTTGGAGTTGGGATTCATCTAGAAACGAATATAGCAGACAATTGTACTTACTCATTGGCCTATGGCCGTCATCTATTTGCTTTCATCAGAACATCGTCTCAGTCTAGATATCTAGAGAGAGTCTACTACTCGATTTGAAACTTTGCAGCACATGGCGAGAAGCATTACATGCATAAACGACTGTGTTTGGAAGACCATGATTACCCTTGCGGCCAGGAATCAGCTACGCAGATGTAATCGGATTCATCTGTCCAAGTGTTGGGTAGCAAAACAAATGAGGAATGAAGACATTGCAGCAAAAATGAATCCCTGTACAGCACAAGAACAAAAGATGAACCAATCGACGCAGGCCTGATTCGAACAGACGCCTCCGAAGAGAATAGATTTCTAGTCTATCGCATTAGACCACTCTGCCACTGCGCCTTAGCTGATTGGATAGTGATCGTCGTGCCTAATTCTACTTGTGGATGCATACGTAGTGTGGTGGATATCCCAACGCCAGTTCCCCATCTATCCTAACGCTAGTATAGTATACAACAGTGCAAGTTGAATCGAGAATAGCAAATGCTTGGTATATAGAGTCGAGTCGCTATTATCTCATCCTTCTCTTTCTCTCCATATCCGCGAGGGCTCGTTTGACTATCCCCTCTGCTTCTGCAATGACATCGTTTCCTCGTCGCCATGTATATAGGGCCACGCCTAACCCGTCTAACTGTTCGTGTGCTCGTGCTAATCTCCTCCTCCATAATTCTAATTTCTTGTTTACTGCTTGCGGACCCAGAGTTGGTGAGCCTGCTGTTGATGTGTTGCCACCGTCTGATTGATAACCAGATCTTCCTGAACCAAATGACGGAGGGGGGTTTGATGATGGTGGTGGGAGCGGATCGTAGTCTACGTCTAGATTGGCCATGTTTTGAATTGGCCGTGGTGGGAGACGTGGGTTTTGGTTTGACTCGGTGATGCTTGAGGGTGTACCGCGTCGTCGTGGCGGAGGTGGAGGAGGACGATCTCCTGAATTAGAGCGTGCCGGGATTTTGAAACCACCATTGCTACTACCCGAGCTTTGATGCGAGGAGTTGTGAATCTGCTTCAGAGGATGAGGCACTGATGGCTCTCGAACCTGCACCGCTGGTCTTCGAGGCGGAGGCGGTGGAGGTATCTCATCAGAATTCTGCCTGCTGAGACCCTTGTTCAACTCGGTGATCGACTTGGCACTCCTCAACGCAACCGGTTTTGCCGGTCTGGGCGGAGGTGGCTTACGTCCGCCAAGTAGATCAGTCGTACTAGCACTCTTAGAGCTGGTATTGGCGCTAGCATTTCGAACTTGAGAGAGAGCTGCATTGCGATCGATCTTGGTCTCTCCTGGTTCGTCTGAGAAGTCGATCAGAGTTCCCATAGCAGGGCCTGGAGGAGGTTTGTTTTCTCCCCGGTATCCACCATGCCCGAGGTTCTGGTATGAAGGGTTTCTTGAGACGTTTCTTGAAGCGTTGCTAGAACTTGCTGGAGTCTTTGGTCGACCAAAATCATATCCTGAGTTGGAGTTGAAGAAGGCTGTCTCCTCTGGTGTTGTGACATCTCGAATGAAGACAGCGAGAATCCGTCCTGGGTTCGCAAGGGCAAGCTCCGTGTAAACCTCCAAATCAGCTTCTCCGCTGTCTCCCACAAGAATAAACATTCGCTCAGGGAAATCTCGTAGTAGGCGAGTAAGTGTAGATCGCTTTCTTTCTGCCACTGGCTCAAAGATGCCCTGCAACATGCCGCTGTATTGCTTCAGATGAAGCGATCCTGGTGGCAGGCCGTGCATCTTGAAGAAACTGGCCAGGACTGGGAAAAGCTGCCACGGACTGTTTGAACAGTAATGAATGCTGACGCCCATATCGGCCATGCGATTATACCACTCCTTGACACCTTCAACAGAGAGCTCACCAAGATCTCGGATGAACGTGTTGCGGAAGATCTCTTTGGCGCCCGCAGAAATATTGGACTTTTTGACTGTATCGTCAATGTCGCTGATAAGACTGACTCCATATGGTTCAATGACTTTGATCTCTTGGATAGCTGACAGATCCTCATCTGCCAAAACTCTAACATGGGTTGGGATAAAGTCAAGAGCAGCACGAATGACAAAATGACCCGCATCGTTCGTCATGACGGTCTTTGATTGAGACTTCTCACTGTTGTAAAAGAAGAAAGTGACTGGTAAAGCAACAGAGGGATTTGTCATGAAAGGGGCAATTCGAGCCATGAGATTGGCATTGGCCAGAATGAGATCACTCTCGCTCATCTCGCTGGTAGTGGTATTCGATGTCATAGTTTTGGCTGGCATCGTTGGACTGGAAGGGGCCGAATCTGGAGATTGGTTACCCTGGCGAGAAGGATAGTAAAAGCTGTCCGTGAGAGGGTCATCGTTATCAGGCGTCTTCTCACTAAAGCCTCCCTGGTATGCAACCTGCTTCTCTCGCTGTCCTACTCTTTCAATGCGCCGAGCTTCAGAGTTGATCTTCTCCTGCTCTTTTTGCTCTTCGTGTATCTGATGATGTGTACGTGGAAGTCCAGTCTCTGGATTATATGTTTGGTCTGCCCTAGGAGCAGGGATGCCACTGAGCTGCCGTGCCAGGCCGATGAGAACTCTGTTTCTCCTTGTCATGGGGCCACTGTGAGGTGTATAGATCCAGCCTCGGACGTCGACATCAATAACTGCTCTTTCATCTTCGTTCCGTTCCCATTCGTTTCGCCAAAAGCCTTCGTCTCTGATGCTTCCATGTGGCGCATCCGAGTCGTGCATCGCCATCTCGCCCCAATCACGTTTGGTGTGCTGTTTCGCATACGAGGGAAACAGTACCATCTGGCAGTCGCCTTTTACTGTGATCGCAACATCTGGAAATGCGCCGGGAATGTGTATCCGTCCGTGGTTCTCATGTCCTGAAGCCGCAGGCCCTGCCCTGGTCTGGGCATATGATTCCTTGATCTCGGACACTGCGGCCTGGCCGCTTCTGTACAAATTTCCTGCCATAGCTGCCAAGCGCTTTCTCCTATAACCCCTCTCGCCATCACCAGGGCTCGTAGCCCGGCCAGAGCCATATCCCATCATGATTCCTGTTGTCTGGGGCGTTTTGTGCGCCACTGAACCCCTGGATCGGGTCCTCGCATGCTTGACGGGGCGATTCGCTTGTGATCCTAGCCAGAGCTGTCTCCCTTGCCGCTTCACTATGTCCAAAATGCGCGATTGATCCGCGCGCCTCCGTTGGCGCTCAAGAATGTATCGGTAAACTCGGGACTGGAACCTGTGCTTGAGACGGGGAAGGGTGTTGAGGTGGAAATTGAGCAGTCGTTCACGGTATCGGTCTCTTACGGCGCGAGGGAACAGGAAGCGCACGAGGCTCTGCTTGTGACGCGGATGAGGGCGATAGGGGCCGAAGAATCTGAACGGCGCCAGCTTGTCGACTTTATATACGAATTGGACTATGGTAGAGTCAGACGAGGCTCTCTCGGGATTGCGATGGCGGCTGACAATGGACGTTGGGGTATGTATTTATTGGAGGTAGGGACAGATCTCAGGCGGCTGAGTCTTCTGATGGGGGGTGGCTCAGCCTGACACTGGCACTGGCAGGGCTGTCAGTTAACGGCGGAGATGATGACGGCAGCACATGATTTGGACGAGTCTCAGTGTATTTGAAGATGGTTTGCTGCTCTCAGATACCTAGACACAACACAGAGAGAGACAGTGTAGCTCGTGACCCTAGTCTAGTCTAGTCTAGTCTAGTCTAGACCTTGCAAGCTCAGTTGCAGTTCTTCTGTGCCGATCAGACCTTACGTCATCAGTCATGGCCTTTAATGAAATGGGGCCTGCAACTGGGGGTACGTACCTAATGACAGTGAGACCGGGCTCCCGTGATAAAATCGGAGGTATCCATAATATGCCGAGATCCAGTTTTGAGCCCCGAGAATTTGAGGTAGATACCGACCGGTCCGTCTTCTTGAGGCCGATGCCGTTGATCGGGCTAATTGTAGCCGTTTAATTGCTTCAAGTATGGGTACCAGTATATTGCTTCTGAGTATCAGTAAAAAGAACAGTCTTTCAAACAATGTCAGTCTTTATAGACTATACCTCAACTGTTCCTTTATAGAACACTCATTCAACTTGAAAACACCTCCAATGAATCCATTCTCCAGCCTTTGAATTCTCTATAATTACTTACATGCAAATAATCAGGTATGTCTTCAATATGACAAGGATTCCTCTTCTCCAGTCTTCACTAGCAAACCTTTGATGGGCCCTTCTCCGACTCCGGATTCGGATAACAGCGGGCAAACAAGGTACAGGCAAATTAACAAGCAGAGTTGCAGAGCAATTGTATCATGTCGCAAGGGAATGCCCCTCCAAAAATGTCAGTTACCTTGCCTTTCACTCGCTGTAACCTCAGGGCGCGCCTCCAAGTCAAATCTACCTACTGTAACTCCGTACTACCCCGCCTCCGCTACCGTGACTCAAACTTTTTGACTTTGACTGACTCAATCTTTTTTTTTGACGTCTCATTCTCAGAAACTATTTGTATTCGAGCTTCTTCCTTCGTTTTACTCATACTTTTGACAGACATACTCTGCTTTGAATTTGAGATCAAGTTGCTCTTCAATATCCCATCGCCAAGATGACTATGTGCGTTGCGATATCGGCCTTTCAGACATGCCATGATACTAACATTTTTTCCTTACCAGGCTCAAGGAACCCTGGAAGAAATACAAGCCGTTCAAGGTGAGTTTTGTTTTCAGTCAACCTCAGGTGATCTTGTAATTAACGTGCTCAGGCTCCTAAACTGCCAAACCGAACATGGCCCGACAAGACCATTGAGAAGGCCCCTCGATGGCTCTCGTACGTCACCAATTGACACTCATGAGATACCTGAATCATACTAATTCCCTTCAAGAAGCTGTCTGCGCGATGGTAACCAGAGTCTGCCCGATCCCATGGTACGCTCTCCCCCTTCATGCGCCCAATTGCGACACGAGACTGACCTGTCATGATAGAACGGCGAGGAGAAGTGGCGATACTTCAAGATGCTCTGCGATCTAGGCTACAAGGAGATTGAGGTCTCTTTCCCTTCTGCCTCCCAAACCGACTTCGACTTCACCCAGCGCCTGATCCAGACCCCAGGAGCTGTCCCCGACGACGTCTTCCTACAAGTCCTGTCTCCCTGCCGACCCGATCTCATTCGCAGAACCGTCGAGTCTGTCCGCGGAGCTAAGAACGCCATCATTCACATCTACCTTGCTACAAGCGCATGCTTCCGTCAAGTAGTCTTTGGCTACACTGAGGAGCAGACCCTGGAGCTTGCTGTAGAGTGCACCAAGCTGGTCAGATCTCTGACAAAGGATAACCCCGAGGCTTCTGGCACCAACTGGCAATTCGAGTTCTCTCCTGAGTGCTTCTCAGACACAGACCCTGACTATGCTGTGAGAGTCTGCCAGGCTGTAAAGGCTGCTTGGGGACCTGATGCGACCAAGGGCGACCAGATCATCCTGAACCTCCCCGCCACAGTGGAACTGGCGACACCCAACATCTACGCCGATCTGATCGAATACTTCTGCAACAACATTGGCGACAGACAGGATGTTTGTATCTCTCTGCATCCCCACAACGACCGTGGATGCAGTATTGCTGCTGCTGAGCTTGCTCAAATGGCCGGCGCTGACCGAGTAGAGGGTTGTCTGTTCGGTAACGGCGAGCGAACCGGAAACGTCGATCTCGTCACTCTGGCCCTCAACCTGTACACACAAGGTGTCAGCCCTAACATTGACTTCTCCGACCTGAACTCGGTCATCGACATGGTCGAGTCATGCACCAAGATCCCCGTTCACCAACGTGCTCCTTACGGCGGCAGCCTGGTTTGCGCTGCTTTCTCTGGCAGCCACCAAGATGCTATCAAGAAGGGATTCCAGGACCGCAAGGCCAAGGGCCTGGGCCACGAGGACCCCTGGAACGGCATGCCTTACCTGCCCCTGGATCCCCGAGATATCGGCCGCAATTACGAGGCCATCATCCGGGTCAACTCTCAGTCTGGAAAGGGAGGAAGCGCTTTCATCGTGCACACCAAGCTCCAGCTTGATCTCCCCCGTGGTCTTCAAGTCGCCTTCTCCAAGGTCGTCCAGAAGAAGAGCGAGGAGGTCGGACGCGAGCTGCTGGCCAACGAGATCACCTCTCTGTTCGAGAACACATACTTCCTCAACAACAACCCTCACTTCAGCCTGGTGGACTACAGCATCACCCCTGACCGATCACGATCTCCTGCCCCCGCAGCCCACGGCAGGACCCAAGACACCAAGGACTTTATCCGTATTTTTGATGGTGTCCTGCTGGTGAATGGAAAGGAGTTGAAGCTGCGTGGCCGTGGTAACGGTCCCATTTCCAGCATGGTTTCCGCCCTTAAAGAGCTTAACATCGAGTTTGATGTCAATGACTACAAGGAGCACGCCATTGGCGAAGGACGCGGTGTCAAGGCTGCCTCATATATCGAGTGCAAGCCCGTTGGCAGCAAGCAGTCAGTATGGGGTGTTGGCATCCACGAGGATGTGGTACAGAGTTCTCTGATCGCTCTCCTGAGCGCAGCTAGCAACGTAAGCTTTCACCAACCTCTATCAGGAAATCAATACTGACGTGATATGCAGTTCGTCACCAGCAGACCCGCCAGTCCCGTTCAAAAGGCCACTGATGCTCCTGCTCCTCAAGAGACCCCTAGTGTGGTGTCTATTCTGGAGGAGAAGGCCAATGGCATGTAAAGCGAATGAAAACGAAGAATAAAAATAGTAAAGAAAATTGAAATGGAGGTCCGCCTCTCGATTTGCCGCGAACCGCTTGGCATTTTTGTACAGCTAGTTCATGTTGTTCATACGAATGAGGGGGTGCGGGTGTTGAAAAGCTTTGTCATCTTGAGGAGTTAGTCAGAGATTGAAGATAATTGACTTGATCAAAGGTTCGATATCGTCATCCTAGACGGAATTTGCGCCATGAGTCTCTTACTGGTTTCTTGGTCCGTACCCTGATTTGATTCCTGCATCATGCTTCATCATCCTATGTCTTCGATTCAATCGTGCTTGGTGATCTCCAGGGACTTTCAAACGTAAGTAAGCTGCTGAATCACGGCAACAAATGTCCCGTTACAGGAAAAGCCAAGTGGTGTCTCTGATTGCCCCCGAGTATCTTTGCCCGTTGTGTTAAAGGGGCTGAAACAAGTGACGATGCCTTCCGCCTCTTGAACGCAACTGCCACCGTGGACATCCAACTTCGGAGGCAGTGACCAATGCAATGAAACTGAGTACTCTATACGTTCAATAGTAGGGCTGTAGTTTGGCCTGATAGATCAAGATTCTCATCCGCCACCACATCCAAACGGCCGAAAGTGATCAACGCTTCTATACTGTTCCTAGGATCTGATCCAGAACCTGTCTCAAATACTCATCAGCTGAGCAACAAGATTCCAAAGAAGCCTATCAAGACAAGACAGGCTTGGTTGACCGCTGAGAATGTGATGTGATGGAAATGTCGATCTCACTCACTGCAATAGAGTTTAGGTTCAAGACCTGGATCTACGAGGCATGAGCTTATTCAGGCCGTTGGAATGCCAACCGGTGATTAGGAAGTTGAAGTATAACGTCCCAAGAGACTCAAGTTGCTCAGGATCAAGACAAACTGACATCGGTACTCTTCATCGAGTTGATCGAGCTTATGGTGTGTACACTCCTAGACGGCTGAAAAGGAGCCCACCCCTTTAATGTGTACACGTGCTCAGCTTGACGCAGGGAGAAAAAACAACATAGATGCAACTTCTCTTGACAGATCGCATAGAGACTTTGGCTGACGAGTCACATACTGTTTCTAGATTCATGCGTAACTCTCCGTCGATTAAATAGGTAGACACGTTGAATACACGGCGTGAAGACTACCTGTAGGTCTCCTGCGACTCTCAGCCCATATGGATAAACAGCACCCGTTGTACAATGTGGTTGATTAGTGGGAAGTGTTTTTAAAGTCAATGTTGCTGAGAGATCAGAGTAATTTGGAGTGACCAAGTACGTAAGTCAATACGCAGTACAACTCTTGGTCTAGGCCAAGTCGATATGCACTACCAAGACACGAACTCCGCCCGACTCTATGCAACAATAGTAAGACGAGTTATGAATAATTATCATGCACATGTTGCTGAACCTCAAGCTCCGCATATTGGATGAGTTACGAGCCCCAGACCTCAAGCTTCTAGTCATTACTGAATAGGGACCATGTCTGCCCTGCATGAGCCTACAGTTCACAGGTTATGCAGTCTCAAAAAGGGATATCGCCCATCCGTATATTAATTACGGATCTTCAGATGTGGCATATGCAGCTAACCTGTATGTATGAAGTCTAGACTCCACATCCCATCTCGATCTCACCCATCTATCGATCACAAGACGAAGCTGAACACCCTCAAACTTATCTCCGAAATCTTGCAGCTTGGCTACTTGGATCTGGCTTTCGACAGATATGTTGGAGTGAGAGAATTGTCTCAGAAATGATCAAGATGTTTTATGTAAGTCAAACTCTCCATCCGTGGCCTAGAACACACTGCGCCGTGAAGCTGCAGTTCTGGTCCAGATCTGTGATGCAGCATATTCCACAAGCAGTGAAACCACCGCGAAGATGGCTTATATATGAGACAATGGATAGTTCCGGAATGTTTTCCGGCTGTCAAATAACGGCAAAGTGACGGTTGTCTAAGACACACAGGCAACCCTCACGACAACTCGGGAGCCGACTGGTTCTTTCAACCCTGTCTTTACAGGTGGCATCAGGGTGTTCATTACATATCTCGAGCTGCAGCAGTAATCACAATCTAGATCTCCGATTTGCGATCTCGCGCAGCGCCAAGATTACATAAATTCCCTAAGTTTCGAGACCTTGAAGATCATTCATTGTGTTTATTTGCTAAGTGGCTGAGAGAGCATGACCTAGCATCTTTGCTCCGAGACACCAGGCGGAGGATTGAGCTTTTTGATCGAGGCGGCTGAACTTATGTTTAGAACCGAATTGTTGATTTGAGAAACCCCGAGTTCAGTCTAAGCCAATTCTCTGCATATAGACACTAACTAATGCCGGGAGACAGATACGGCACGTCTTGAACTAACCCCAGGAACCAAGATAGTGCCGGATAGTGCCGGGGCACTTTTGTAATAGGCTTTCCCAACCTCCAGACATTCAAGCCCAAGTCACCTCGTCTGCCGCTCGATCGAAAAAATGCCCGACTATCACCATTGTCTCAAGCATGGAGAAGTCCCTTCTCTCTCAATGGCCACCTCCCAACAAACTCAAAAGATGAGACACGATCGAGCGTTCCAGACGTCAAGCTGAATCTCACCAACATGCGTGTTTCTCTCAAAAGGGTGGTACCGCATGCACATCCGGGCGAGTGGCTTGTAGCAACGGCCCGGCGGCAACGGCGTGGTCTGAGACTGCAGTAGGTCTAGTCTCCGGAGGAAACTGTCAAAGTTGACTTTGGGATGCTGGAATGGGGTCCAGTCTAGAGCTGTGATGTGTGTCTGGGCTTTGGAATGTTGCTCGGGAGGGTTGCCCAAAACCTGTTAGGTTGGACTCGATAAGCTGTGGGTGATGGTTGTTGAGATCGAGGGTGGCGGTTTGATTGATGATCCCGTCGACTTCTGCCACTCGGTCAGATAGATCTCGGCGTCTCGGTAAAAATGACACATTAGCTTTTTCCCTTGCAGGCAGAATAGGCTCTGTCTTCCTCTTGTCCAATATCAACTGTCAATCAATAAGCCATTTAATGTATAGTTTCATCATAAGTCAACCATTCCGTATGCGTATTAGCATATAGCAAGACTGCCGTGTTGGAGTGAAGTCTATATAATTTGCTTGGTCTGGCACATGGAAATATCACCATTATCATCACTTCACTCACAACTCATAAACTCATCACACACTCGAGACTTACTTGTTTACTTCAACTACCACAATCAACATGAAGTTTCTCAGCCTTCTCACTCTTGCTTCCTTTGCCACGGCCTCTCCTTTCCGCCGGCAGCAAACTGTCACAGGAACCATCAAGTCTTCAGTTGACATTCTATCTAGCTCATCCGTGGTAACTCTGAACCAGATCAGTAAGCCACTTCTTGAGAACACTCAACTTTAACTATATTAAACAACTACTGCAGATGATGATGTTCTCCTTATCAAGAACAACGTAGATGCGCAGGTTATCGCACAAATCCAAGCTGACCTCGAGGCCAATTACCAAGCCATCCTCCAAGGCCTGGCTGCTTCCACAACCACGATTGTCAGCGTCACTACAGGAGCAGCTGGTGGTGTTGCGGCCCAAGCCATTGGCCTCACCAACCAACAGATCGTCACACTCACTGCCTCTATCCTCGTTGTTATCGACATCCTTGAGAACCTCGGGGCCACTATCACCATCACGGTCACAGACCTGACTCCTGCTCTAAGAGCTGCTTTCCAGTCTGAGATCAACGCTGTCAAGGCTGCCATCAACCCCTTTGTTAGCCCTGTTCTCCTCCTCGCGGCTGCTGTACGAGCTGCGAATATTGGCGGCAGTGCCACTATCACTGGCCTCGACAATGCCATTGTCAACCTCCTCAGAGTCCAAAGCGAGGTCGCGGCGTCCATCGGCATTCCTGCCCTTAGTCTCTAAGTTTGGACCCCCTTTTACGAATCAAGTTATGAGGACATTCTTTTACAAATGATGAAAGCAATATCAACCGTGCTTCTTACGACAAAAGCAATGGTGCTAGCGGTATAGCGAGCGATTACACACTCCTTGGTACTTGCTTAATACAGTAAATTTTGTTTATGAACTTTCTCAACCAATGAATTGTGATAATTTGTAATGTACGGCCCTGAAAAGTGCGAGTGTTGGACGGATTCGTCAACCTCTTAGCGTCACGTAAACGTCAGATTGCCGATCAGGGTTGCATAGATCTACAGGCACGTCCAGTCCCTTCAAACCTTATTGCAACATTCCTCACAAAGCGCCGAATCAGGCTAGGTACCCCTCGAAAGAGGAAGAGGAAGACGGATTGTGTATGGTCATGGATATAATTAACCTAAAACTACCTATACATCGCTGCCAATAAACTCCTCTAGACTTTTAGCTCATCTCCTCTTACCACCGCCTCTTCCCTTTCCCTTGGGTTTGCCAGGGGCGGTATCTTTGCCTCCCTCCTTAGTCGCCCGGCCCTTGGCCCTTGATTTGGCCTGTTCCTTATGTCGGGCCTTCATGTCAGCCTCTGACGACTTGCCCTTCCTCCACTCTCCGCCACCCTCGGCACGTAGTTGCTTGTTGTCAAGGCGCTTCTTATCCTTGTTGCTTAGCTTGCCCGTCTTCTTCTTCATCGCCTCTCTCATGCCGTTGAGCTCATCTTTGCCGGCTTGCTTGGACTGCTTCTTGTCGTGTTCAGACTCGAACCATGTTCGCCTGGGTCGTCCCTTGATCTCAGCCTCATGCTGGATCAGGTTCTCACCCTTTTTGACTTGCATCTCGACATGGGCGAGCTGCTTCTCTTCCTTCTCTTCTTGCATGATCTCCTCAATTTCATCATCCATCTCGTCGATCTGTGCTTGAAGAGCGTCAACCTCTGCTGCCTCAATCTGTCGGCTGACAATCTTGGCGCCCTGAGCCTTGCCAGCCTTCACAGCAGCCTTGACGACCTTGCGGTCATTCTCAGAAGCTAATGTCAAAGCAGTACCCTTGCGACCAGCACGGGCTGTTCGACCAACTCTGTGGACGTAGATTTCTAGTGATTGAGGCGCTTCGTAGTTGATGACGGTATCGACGCCCTTGATATCAAGACCACGGGAAGCAAGATCGGTGGCTAATAGGTACGCCACCTTGCCGTCTCGGAAGTCTTCAACACTTGAGATACGCTAAATAGTGTTAGTGATGGTCAAAGCCGTAAGACAGAATAAGACTAACCTGTGTTTGGTTCATGCTACCGTGAAGCTCAGCACATGAGAGACCAAGCAAGCCAAAGATAATTCGAGCTCGATGAGCTTCCTTCTTTTGTCGAAAGAAGATAATGACTCGCTCCTTGTAGATATTCTTGCAGACATGTGCCAGGTAACCCATTCGCTTCTCCTCTCGGCCAGGGCGCAGGCGAACGAATTCTTGCACCAGTGTAGTAACAGTCTTCTTCTGAGAGTCCACCATAACCCTAGCAGGTTTGTTAAGGCCGACCTTGATAAGACGGTCGACAGTCGATGTCATGGTAGCGGAGAAGAGCATGGTTTGGCGTGACTTGGGGAGTGTTGTGAGAATTTCGTTAAGTTCGTCGGCGAAACCGTCCTCAAGCATACGGTCAGCTTCATCAAGGACCATAATCTCAACAGTGTCAACGTTGAAGCTGGCAGAGTTTCGCATGTGATCAATGAAACGACCAGGAGTAGCAATAATGACATCTGGGCGCAGCTTCAGCTCAACCTCCTGAGCCTTGAGGCTCAGACCACCGACAGCAAGGGTGAACTTGATGTCAGTGAAGGCAGCAAGCTTTGTGGCCACAGCGTGACATTGGATAGCCAATTCACGAGTAGGAGTAAGAACAACGACGCGAGTGGTGGGAATCTTCTTGGGTCGGTATAGCAAACGCTCCAGGATAGGGACGATAAAGGCACCAGTCTTTCCGGAACCAGTGACAGCACCACCAACAAGATCTTTACCCATCAGTGCTATAGGAATTGCCTTGGCTTGAATGGGCGTAGGCTTGGAGAAGCCTACTGTAGCAAGACCACGTAGAATTGGACGTGACAAGGACATGGCCTGGAAAGACGAGGCATTCTTCTTGCCAGATGCCTCCTCTTCCTCTGGGGCGAAGAAAGCCTTTCGCTTCGCTTCCTCCTCGACGTCCTCATCATCTTCGCTATCGTCGGAAGCATCGTCATCTGGGTGCCCTGTGGGAGTAGCGACAGAGTCGTTGTCTGATGCAGCATCATCGTCTTCCTCGTCGTCTTCCTCATCCTTGTCTTCGGCTCCAGATTCATCCTCATCATCTTCGTCCTTCTCGTCACCGGATTCCTCAACATCAGAAGCAACGTTCATACCGAATGCGTCGTCTGCGAGAACCTCGTCATCATCGTCGTCCAGATCAACATCCATGGCCTCGTTTTCTTCAGCATCGGCAGTCTCCTTGGGGTCAGATTTGCCAAGCTTCTTTTCGCGACGCCTTCGAATAATCTCATCCAGATCAACGCCCTTCTTCTCAACGGCCATACCCTTCTTTGCGCCATCGAAACCCCATCCCTCGAATTCTACTGTGCCAAGGTCGGCAGCTTCCTCAGCGCCAAACTCGAATTCGGAGTCCATAGCACCATCGTCGTCATCATTGAATCCCCAAATACCCTCTAAACCATTCTCCTCCTCGTCATCTTCGGAACTGGCTGCACGCTTCGACTTCTTTGACTTTTTGCTGGTCTTGGCCTTCTTCTTGGGAGGTTCCACGGTCACTTCCTCCTCCTCGACAGGAATATCGTCATTGTCGTCAATTGTAAAGATAAAATCGTCTTGCGCAGGTTTCCGCTTCTGTGAGGGCGCCATCTTGTCGGATCAAAAGGCACTCGTACAGCTCTTCTATCAAGATTTGCAGACGCGACAGAAGTCAGTGGGGCACCTTTCGCAGTAAATCTCGAACTTTTTTTCTGCCGCTTTTCGAAATTTTGGCGGTGAGAGCGTGCTACTCTCCCAAGCGTCGATGGGCGGTTGCGACACGTGACTTCCTGGCTGGAGCAAGCTCTAGGGGACGTAGCGGGGGGTAGGAGGGGTTCTAGCGTTGCGGTACGTGGCGGTACCTTCTGTGCCAAACACAATCAGCAATAACACAGCGGATGCGCTGGTCCCTCTGGGTACCCCCCACCAACGACGGGTTGGTTGATTGGGCGACAGGCTACCCATGAACAACTTCGTGGAATCAGCGCGAGGACGGCTGCTTTTAATTTCTCCCCAACTTAACCCGACGAACGCAATCTCCTTAGCTTCCCTTTTGCGCCCTCGTTCAGTTTGTTTTCTTTTCTCGACTCGATATCCTCTAGAAACGAACGAACGCCTTTAGCCCTTCTCCTACGCCGCTTGTTTGCGCTCTCACGAATCCGAATAATACACCACACCCTACAACAAATAAACAATCAGTTCAAAATGGGCGAGTCGAGGTTGGTGATGCCATCTGGAGCTGTTTACAAGACAGCTAGCTACCTCCAAATATTGTTTACATACTAATACATAATGTCACAGACAAGAGCTAGTTGCATGGCTCAACAGCCTCCTTCAGCTTAACATTACGAAGGTTGAGCAATGCGGTACTGGGTGAGTCCATCCATCTTTTGTTTGCCCCGCCCCCTCGTCACGGATCGCTGCGTCGTGTTGCACCATGCCATGATTGAAGCAAGGGATTATAACAACACCAAACAACCCCGCGATCACTATCAAGACCACTACCAGGGAGCTTCACATGGATGTCGATTCTGATATATCAACCACCATACAAGCGCGCATCGCCATCTACATCATGACACTTTCTAACACCGCCTTTCTAGTGCTGCCCTCTGCCAGGTCTTTGACAGTATCTACATGGACGTCCCCATGTCAAAGGTCAAGTTCAATGTGAACTCTGAATACTTGTATATTCAAAATTTCAAAGTCTTGCAAAGTCAGTCATTCGTTTTACACTTTTGTTAACAAACAACATGCTGACGTGTCTTTAGACACCTTTACCAAGCACCAAATTGACAAGCCTATTCCTGTCTCCGCACTTATCAAGTGCAAGATGCAGGACAACCTCGAGTTCCTCCAGTGGACAAAGCGATTTTGGGATCTTAACTTCCCCGACCACGAGTACGATGCCGTTGCCCGCCGAAAAGGTGGCTCAATGCCTCCCGCAGCCGCTGCACCCCGACCTGCTGCTAGCACTGGCGCCGCTCGCCGCGTGGGAAGCGGTACCCCCAGTGGTGGACCCCGAGTTGCAAAGGCCGCTGGACCCGCTACCGCAGCTCTTCAGCAAGAAAATGCCACATTGAAGGAGACCGTCACAGGCCTTGAGAGGGAACGAGATTTCTATTTCAGCAAGTTGCGGGATATTGAGCTGCTTGTTCAACAGGCTGTTGACGAGGACCCTGAGCTGGAGAAGCAAGAGGACGGCCTCGTAAAGCAGATCCAAACTATCCTTTACTCAACAGAGGAAGGATTCGAGATTCCTGCTGGGGGCGAGGGTCTCGATGACCAAGAGACCTTTTAGACTTGTTGATGGCATCGAAGCCTGGAAGATGTACTTAACGCGACCACGATTTGGGCTGGGGTGACACTGGTTTCTCTGGCACGAGTTAAACAGGACATGGATATGGAGTTGTGACCCAAACCCTTTGGGAAAGGAGTTCGCTGAGCTGATGGAGGACAGCATTTGGCTCTAGAAGCGAAGGTTGTGTCTGTACTTGTTCCGGGACTCACATAGAGTACTCGAGAATGAGTGTAAAAATTGATCTTGTTGGACACTCGAGCTTGTGTCGCCGTGTTACGGGTAACGTTGTGGCCAGCAACCGGGAGCGGGACGAGCCGGGACCATGAAAGTCAAAGTCAAATTGGGGAAGTATAGAAACAAGCATGGCCGATCTGACTTGTTAGCGTAATGTGATGACTTTGTACATAAACTGTCGAGATACCCAAAGTAAACATTATTTGGGCTGGAGTGTGATATAAATGATATTCAAGCTGACAGCCTGTGGAATAATATGCCGCTAAGACATTTTGAGCGCAAGGTGAACGATTGTTCCCAAGAGTTCTGCCCAATTCCAGATTGTCAGAGCTATAGAATCGTTTACAAAGGCGAAGAACACGCTGAAGCACAGGAGAGTTGCCCATTATCAAGCCAGGCTCGTTATGTATGTTAACAGAACCCTGGGAAAATGCGATAAATGCAGGGTATTCCTCTAAGGCCATGACATGAGTGAGATCAGTCTGTCCACTTGTACAGACTTCAAATTGTCTTTGCTCCTGCAAGTCCTATTACCATTCATGTAGGTCTCTCGGATGTTGCCACGACCGTTCGATCTTGAGGTATATTTATTGATGTAGTTTCACGATCGACCGTTACTGAAGAACGGATCCGAGAGAACCCAACTCTCTTTTCGCTGTTCTATCAAGACCACCAAAGAGGGACTATCATATGAGATGTAATTTAGAGCCTGAGAACAATGGCAGGATGCCTGAAGCGATCTGATATGAAACTATGAAGTGCTTCTTCAGGCCCAATGTTTCGTAATCGGAAATCATTTCATATCACCTGTGATCAGGTTTCTAACATCAGTATGATGGCCGTTAAAGATAAATGCATGATTTGAAAATGTTTTATGTATGATTGTGTTGTATCAGTCAATCATGAAAGAATTGCCCAATGCCAGATTACATTATCAACCAGTTTCGTTCAGATTGTTACAATCATAAAACCGGCATACACTGTTCGGCTAATACTGATTGAAGCAGATAATAGCAGTAATGACTGATGGGTTTCCGCCATGGCCGCTCGATAAAACATTCTTTGACTTACACAGCCAAAATGTTTGCCAATGAATTTATGATTACCAGGAATATATATGCTCTCTGCTTTAAATGTCGACACGACTCACATATCTCAGCCGGAGATATTTTGAGATTCGTCATCATTGCAGAAATAAACGACTGAAGGATATCACAGAGTATTGACGCCTAGAGAGTGGTTGTTTCAATTAAGGCATGTTCCAATACCAATTTGTTAACCCACAGGTGTAAAGTGACACTCTGCCAAGTTTGGAGCATCCACAACTCTTGGGACAAGACCACGTATAATAAAATCAGAGCTAAAGTCTTCTTCATCATTGCTGTCACCATGGCAGGTCATCATGAGTTCTCACATGACCTTGTTCACATTGCATTGTGAGGCTCAAAGGCCTTCACTTCAGATGTGGATCACTCTGGCAACAGGTCGCATGCGCAGCCAATTGTAGTTTAGTGCTGCCAATTGCCGAGCGCCGTGACCCTCACCGACGGTCAGCCACCAGGACTAACTAAAACGCAACCTGGGCCTGGCATCCAATGCATAATAAGCTGTACGAATACGTCAGGCAGCTTCTTTTTAGACGCCATGACCATGACGCATTTATCGTCTTTCATGTCTTAATTCACACAATCAACATTTGCCGTTCAACCACGTAACAGGCGGACATCAGTATCATTTTCTTTCATACATTTTATTTGAATCGAGAACCTCTCTACAGTACCGAACATCATCACCCCAACCAAGCTTCAATCAACATGGCACCGCCGCCAGAAATCGCCATTCCATCGACGAGCGTTTCCGACGAAGGCTCCAAGAAACCTTACACACTCTACAACATCACACTTCGACTACCTCTGCGCTCCTTTGTCGTCCAAAAGCGATACTCAGACTTCGATGCCCTCCATCAGGCTCTGACGCAACAAGTTGGAGCTCCGCCACCAGAACCCCTACCAGCGAAACACTGGTTGAAGTCGACTGTCAACTCAGTCGAATTGACCCGAGACCGCCAGGCAGGACTCGAGAAATATCTACGAGCCATTGCGGAGTCGCCCGATCGACGATGGCGTGACACATCAGCTTGGAGAGCCTTCCTGAACCTGCCAAGCTCGAGCACCACCAACTCGGCGATATCAGCGGGCGGTATGATTAAGAGTGCCGTCGCTGGTGCTGCTGATCCAGGAACATGGTTGGATATTCACCGAGACCTGAAGCAGAATCTTCACGAGGCTAGACAGTGTCTATCGCGACGAGATGCTGCTGTTGATAATGGCAATTCAACGGCCGCCGCGGAAGCGGGCGCAGCGGCCAAAAGGGTTCTCGTCCGAAGTGGGACGTTGATCGCAACACTTGCGGATGGGCTACGAAAGATACAAGAGGCAAAACGACTCGGCGAGGGTGAGCTGCGGCGCCGCCGGGATCTGGTTTCCCAAGCTCGAATGGAACGCGAGGGCTTAGATAAGCTTTCCAACAGCATGCCCAATTCCACATCAGCTTCAGGAAGAGGCGGCTTAAGTCAAGGCCAGGCCTCAGCAACCGACAAAGCTGGACTACTGAAGGGAGGTCGTCCTGCTGGTCGTGTTCTGGGTGCTCCTTTGCCAGAGACTGATAAGACACGAGAATTAGACAACGAGGGAGTACTACAACTACAAAAGGAGGAAATGCAGAACCAAGATCTTGCTGTTGAACAGCTCACTGCAGTCATTCGACGACAAAGAGAGATGGGCGAGCGAATCCATGAAGAGGTCGAAGATCAGATCCGTCTACTGGATGAATTGGACCAGGACACCGATCGCACAGGGGCCAAACTGAAGGTCGCGAACAACCGGATCAAGAAAATGTGACAGCTACCTCTCCTACTACTGGTAAAGCTGGTTCTATTTGTGGTACAAGTCGCCGTTTGGTGGCTTTGGATTCTAGGGGTATTATCTAATGGGATATCATGGGTTGCAGACATTGCGACATTCCTGGTACAGAATCGATGGGGGAACGTTTGATATGGGCATGCAAGGCGTCTTGTGTGGCTTTGGATTGAATTGGATTGAATTGGGGTTCTGATTTGGAGGGTGCTTTATACACCGAACTGGTGTTTGTAAAGTAAAGTAATAATAGATTGACAGGCAATGAAGGCTGAATGCATCACCATTGAGAGCACATGGAAGTTTACAGGACGCAGCATGTGAAGTGAAACCTTGTTCCTTGTCTACAGTAGATTATGTTGAGTTAATGTCACCAGGACCCTTTCTCCACAGACAGCCGTGTGTAGCATCCTTGAAGCGCGGGTTTGTCTTAATCTCAAAGCCATTGATTCTCATCACATCTCGTGGTTTTTGGTAGCAGCAGTCAACCACTTCACATCGCATTATCACCATCACAGTGAAAACAAAAAGTCCCAAAACTTGCTTCGTAACGAGATGATCCGACTCGACGAGTAATCAGAATGGACAAGTCAAGCTCTCCTTGGCGCGCCGGACCGTTCCACGTTGCATGAGGATGGGCTTGGGTTGGGTTGCAGAGGGTACAACAGAGGTACATCGTGGTGACTTGAGCCTGTCACTTCAGCCCACCTAACCAAAACGAACAGGGTGACAACCTTTGAGTGATAGTGACTGAGTGATGTCTGCAGCTCTATGAAATGAGCATCACATGAGAGAGAAATGAGTAAACAGCAAATACTATCACCTTTTTCCCTCTTCCTCGATCTCTTCGCATGAATTGGCGTAGTCTGAGATCTGACTTCAGGCTCAGATACAGCGGAGTAACTGAGACTCAGACCGTCCCACCGGTCCTTTAGGCTCAATTTTTTAGTGGCGTAGCTACGTCACTAGCCGACGTCGTCACAAGCTTAGCGCGTTTTTCTTTTCTTTTTCTTTGGTTCAACAGTGTTGTATTTTGCTGATCTCTGGTTGCCAGGCAACGGCGAAATAAACGTGGTCAACTGAACGCTTTCGAGTCAGTCACCAATTGGTTGCACAAAAGGACTCGATTCGAACTGAACGAATTACAAGTCATGATTGGAGCCACGCGGTAAATAATGCATCCTCTCGTAAAATTGATTACTTGCATTTAGAAGTGGCTGGGAAATTATGTCTGAAGATACAGAGAGAGAAAAAATGAGGTGGGTGGTGGTGGATAGAGGGCCTCAGCGGTGAGGCGATGAACGGACAGCCACTCCTCTTTTGCTTGGCACTGCGGAAGCTGCGGACATTTCACAATGCATTGTCCCTCTTTTACAAATCGTGCCCCGAAAGAAATGATGCACTCTGAGCACTGAGACCCTTCCCCTCGGGTGCCAAGAAAACACCGAATCTTGGTATAGGGTGTCAAAATAAACTTAGCAAAGAGTCCCCTGAGCTTAGGATAAATTTACCTAGATATTTTTATCACTTAGGTTCTTTCCTCCCGTTGGCACTGAACCTCTGAGACCTTTCGTAACAGCTAATTTATTAGCCTCTGAAGAAGCAAACCCTCTGGGTTGCAACCAAGCGGCATGACGTCGGCAATTGGTCACGTCCAAGAGAGTTTGCCGGCTTCAGGGACGAAACTCTACTCCGTCCTGTAGACTTTTTTACTACCGCGGGAATCGGGGAAGTGGAAGTATATTTGTTGCCTTTACCACTTCCACAAGAAAAAGCACCGCATCCGTGGCATTGGTGCTGTAGTACTCCGTACCCAGTGGTACAATCTCTATGTAACCGTGGATAGGCAGTCGGCAAAAAAAGAGGAGGCGGCGACATCGCATCTAAGCCGCAACAAGGGTATCGTGAGGCCTAGACCACCAATGCGGATATCAGTTACCTCAACATTCAGAGCGGTGAAAATGCCGACATTGCTAGCTTGAAGTCTCTTTGCTGCGTTTTGTCGGTAACGATGTGCAAACTTTGCGCATGTGGGTTGATAGGCGGTACCGAAGCTTGGGCTCTTTGCCCACGAGCTGTGGAACTTGTATCAAGTGCCTAGTTGCCGATGCGGGAGATATCACGGATGTTGCTCGACGACAGATATCTGCTTTGAGGTTGGGGATGCATACGAGATCCTGCAGTGGTTTTTTGGTCAAAACATTGAGGCAAAACACGCGTACATGCTGTGGGAAGAAAGGTGCACCATCAATTGCAGCCCAATCGTTTCAAATCGTAGAGCTTGGATGCCTATCACGATACTGTTGCTGATGAGATCGACAGGCGGGGACAATCCCGTTTGCTGCAGCGCGAATTGGCCACAGAGTTACTATGTACGAAGGAGCCAGACGCCAGATATCTTCAATTTCCCCTCTATCTTGACCCTGGGCTCTCACTTGTTCTACATTCGAGCTCTGTTCTGTTCGTACTTTTGATCCACAGGGTCCAGTCAATGTTTCTCGTGAAAGTAAGCCACACGAGTTGCACAAGGAACTGTGCGAAGGAATAGCCTTGAAAATAGAAGATGTTGAGAGGTTGACAAGCAGGGGAGACCCAGCTTTGAATGGTGTCATGTTCTGAGGGGAAATGAAGACGAGGAACGCTGGGGGCTAAAAGGCCGCTTGACCGTTGAACCAGTGGAAGTAACGGAAATGACCATTGAAAAAGCACGTCCAAAGTTCATGGATTACAGGTATACCTCCCAACTCTTGTAAGGAATACCCCTCGGCTATCGAGCTTCGATATATGTAAATCAGATATTGAGATCGTTTCACCCTGGGTAAGAAGCGAGATATCATGAGATTCTTCAAGATCAAACAAAGACAGAACCTGGCCGGTTTGCTCATCAAGATAGAGTTGAACTGACACATCAAACTCATCTCATTGAACTGTCCACTCAGCCCAGTTCAAACATCGTACCACGAACGAGTGGCCTCGCCAAATTGCGCGGACAGAAAAGCCACCTTTCGAGTCGTTGAAAACCGTGGCATTGGATCCTGGTTCCTAGTCTCTCCCAACTGATAGGTTGGGACATCACCAGTTAAAAACCACCAGTGAGTGACGATGTCCAGAAGGTGGGGCTGATGAAGACGTGCACCGCTGGCGGGGTGAAATTTAGCGCGGCTGGGCTAGCAGTCAAGCGTCTCGTGGCCCTGGACTAACTGCAGCAGGGGCTGAAAGTACCTGCAATGTACTCTCGTACCTTCAGGCCCACCACCCGTCCCGCCCGGGGCCACAGCCAGCTTTCCCCAAAGTGGAAGTAAACAATTGGGGAGGTGGCTCCTCATGGTGCTTCCTTGCACTCACTCCTTCTTGTTCGCTACCTCGACCTTGTCTTCTCTGCCTCTGCCTCCGCCTCCACTCTCCATCTTCATCTCCACCAACGACCGCCGAGCCATTTTTCTCCTGTGTCTTCCTCCTTTCCTCGTAACTCTCGACATCCTGGTTTTTTTTTCCCTCGTCTCGCTTGTCCGTCCCTGACCTGACCGACTCGCCGTACAAACCTTCAGTACCTGCACGAAGTTGGAGCATAGGGCTTTGTCATTTTGTATCACAAGCGGTCGCTTCTGTTTCGTTGCTCTTTGTCCGGTACTTTTTGCAACGTCCGTTTTTTTGTACTCAGGATCCTCGAGTAGATCCAATCCCCTGTACTCCCGATCTTGTCTTGCGTGAGTCCTGTCTTGTCCAACCTCGTTTCCCTTTGCTGTAACCCAGCCCCAGCCACTCGGGAACGGAAGTCTTTGTCGACTCTCAATCCTCTCTTCTCAACTTCAGTCGCTTTGAGAGGTTGCTGCTCATTGTGTCGAAACATGTGGATGGCGTTGGCTGACCTGTTCGTAGTTCCAGTCACACTAAATAGCCTTAATGGCTTCCTCGAAACTCCCCTAAACAATCGATTTCGTCTGTGTTCGCGACTCCAAAAACTCCATAGTCCGAGGAGCCAATATTAGAACAAAACCAACTCGAGCTGACAGTCGAGGATGAGCGGTCCCCCTCCGCCGCCTCCGCCTCATGGCGGAGTGCCAAAGGGCTCTGGCTTGCCTCCGGGAAAATATGACATTTTTGTTATTCCCGAGCACTCCTCTGGAGGCGGATTCTTGTACCTACCATCCATGCAACCGAATGTGAACAGTTTCGCAGCTGGATTCGCTTCAGCTCTGATCCTCGTGGTCCTTGGCCAGACTTTGGCGCCTGCTTTCCGGACGTGGTGGGAAGGCTTCCATGGATTAGGAAACATGGCAATGGCAATGCTGGTTGTGGGTGTTGGCTTCGGTGCGTGGGCTCTTGGTCGTTTCCAAAATCAGGATAAGGGGTTTCCAGGTAGTGGAGGTGGTTTTAGCGGTCCGGGAAATTCTGGCCGTGATAACCAAGGCGGATGGAGTTCAGGCTTCCGTTCAGCAAATGCTGGAGCGCCCCCTCCCCCTCCTCCTCATGGCACTCCTCCTCCAC